>OVAP01000722.1:0-30876 GCA_900406295.1 Aurinia saxatilis
TATATGTGATTAAGGGTAAAAATTTTTGGGTATATGTGATTAAGCCCCATTATCTCCGAGCATCCAATTGAGTTTGTTTTGTAAAATTTCACCCTCCTCCAAAACCCGCAGATCTCCATCAACACAAACTCAAAACGTTGCAAAATGTTCACAAACTTAAAACAACGCAACCCCCATGATTATCTGAGATTAGAACATGCTTTTTTACTTCTGCAAATCCTCTTCCAAAGTCATCTGCTATCCAATACGTCGTTTCATCGATTTTAAAAATCATCTAAAATCCACCATCCAATTTGATGATCATCCACCATCGATGATAATCATCGATCATCCACCATCCAATTTGATGATCATCTGTCATCCACCATCCAGTTTGAAAAACATCCACCATCCATCGTCCAATACCACTATACATTTTTGATAGTCATCTATCATCCACCATCCAATTTTATAATCATCCACCATCCAATATCATCATCCATTTTGATAATCATCCACCATCCACCATCCAGTTTGATGATCATCCACCATCCACCGTTAAATTAGTAGTTTTGTCTACTTTAGCGTAGAGAAAAATCAGATATGAATCTTATGCAATATCTTTTTTCTATTTTATACGCCTTAATCAAATCTATTAATTAATCAAATCATAAATGATAAATCAAAATATATATATTAAACCAAAATGGTTTAACACATTTTAATAAATTGGGCATAATAGAAAATTCAAATAGGAAAAACTAGTGAAACTACCTAAAAACTAATTATAAACTCAAAACTACCTAAAAACTAATTATAAACTCAAAACTACTCTATTACCTAAAATTCCCTAATATATATGGGGAACACGTGTGCTAGTGTTTAAATTTTGAAATTTAATTTTACTTTTATTTTTCTTTTAGTTTTGGTACAAAAGTATATAAGGGTAATTTGGGGAATTCGTGTATCATATTGTACTGACTAAAATTGGGTCTGAACAAAACTAATTATGGGCCAAAAACTAGTTATTGAGTGCAATTTCTCTCGTTCATATCATGATATGTCTAACTTTTTTTTATCTCTGGATGAACGATCTAAGACCTCCTAAATTATTATATCTTGTTGGATCAATACAAAATGTGGAACTTTTTCTAACGGTACACCATTTAAAGGTTGTACACGTAACTCTATACAAAATAAATTTTTACACTGAAATTCTGAAACCACACCAACTTAAATAATTGTGTATATCGTTCAAATTGGACAAAAAAAATATTCAGATTCTCAAATTAAGGCTAATTGGATGTCAAATTTGTGAATATCATGAATGAGATGAATTTATTTTCTTGTTTAAGCGATGCGGAAAATTTTTAGTAGTAGATTTCTTATTTCTGCTTTTAATAGTTTAGTCGGAGATTTTTAATAATTTTTTGTCGGATTCTTTTTTATTTGGTTGAGCGTCTAAATGAAAAACGCAACCAAAAAAAAATCGCGTTTAGACAGGTTACTAAAAATTCAGTTCAATATAATAAAGTAAAATAACACAATTTGACAAAATAAAAGAAGACAAAAAGCAATACATAAGCAGTATATAAGCAAATAAAAAGCAAAACCTAAGAAAACATTAAGCAAATAAAGAGCAACAACATTTTAAAATGGTCTGGTAAATATATATATATACACGGTAGATAAATTCCATAAGGTCATAATTTCTTTTACAATTATTGTTTTAGGTTGACCTTCATTTTGTTTAAAATATCTTCACTCAATTTTTTTTTTCTTTCTCATTCTCTTTCCTTGAACTACAAAACATGATCGTCATTTCTTCTTGCGATGAAGATGATTGTTTTCTTCCCCATCTTCTTTTTCTTCCAAATTTTTTTTGTTTATACAATCACAGATAACTGAGCTCCAGAATCTGCTCAGTTCTACAAAACTCCAAATGTGAACGGAACATGTAATGAGATTACGAGCTTGTTATGGTCTCATATGATTTTACCTTCTCATGTGCCATATATATTCCTGTTTCATTAGTTCCAGATGTGCATTTCATAGTTATTTGTCTAATTATCATTGTGCACTTCTCAATTCCACTGTCTCTTCTCCATCCTCTTTCTTATTATAAGCCTCTTTCTTTTTCATAAGCTTTCTTCAACTAACAAAAAAAATTCTCATTCTCTTTCTTTAACTAACTACAAAACACGATCAAGCATTTTCTTCTTCTTTCTCACTCTATTATTTTCTTCACAACCATCATTTTTTCTTCTTTCTCACTCTCTGTATTTCTCTGGAGGAGGTTCCAAGTAAGCTAGTACAAGAATTACAATCGGACTGATTGTAGGTACCACGGTTCTACTGTTGTTGTTAGTTCTTGCGAGGTTTTACATTTTGAGGCTGAAGAAGAGAGCAACGGATCAGAACAATCCTTTTTGTAAAAGAAGGTATACTTCTACACAAGACTTTCTTTCGTTGACTGACATTCTCTTTTGAATATTGCAGCCAACTGGGATACGAGCAAAAGCCTTCACTTTTAAAGAGCTGGAGAGATTTGTAAACAACTTTCCAGAAGCAAATGGCATTGGGGTGGAGGTTACGGTACACCGAAAATATTGTGTACACAAAATATTGCATAAAAAGTAAAATTTAGACCAAAAAAATTGTAATAATCTTATGTTATATAGAACAGCACACCACTTAAAGGTTGTACACAAACAATTCCGAAAATTCCAAAATGGTGTACACAATATTTGCAATAAAAAAGTAAGAGTAAATATTGTATTAATAATCTTTGCAATTTTTTTTATTAATCTTTTGTAACACCAATAAAAATATTGATATTAGTCTAAAATTTACTTTTACTTTTTTATACTATATAGTTATTTTATATTATTTTATTATTTTTTTGCATACCAAAAAAATAAATATATTTAATTATTTTTTAACAGAATTCCGAAAATTTCAAATTTAGCTCTGGTTACGGACATGTTTGTGTCTTTGCAATTGCATCACAAGAAAGAAGTAGTGTCATTAATTATCTGATACTGAAACAAGTGTACAAAGGGATTCTTCCCTCTAACCAACTCATAGCGATCAAAAGAACTCAATAAGGATCTTCGCTAGTAGGGTTGGAGTTCAAAATTGAGATCGAGTTGTTTTCAAGGGTCAATCATAAGAACATTGTAAGGCTCTTGGGCTTCTGCTTTGATCAAAGTGAATAGATGTTGGTATACGAGTACATTCCAAATGGGTCTCTCAGAGACAATCTCTTAGGTTATATCTTCCTTTGTGAAATTCTGATAGTTTTGGTGCTGATATTAGAACTCAAAATTAGAACAAGATTAAAACTCATAGTTAGAACAATGTATACCAAATTGAGCACTAAACCAAATCATTTTAAAATATGGTTGCTCTTTATTTTTTTATTTTTTTATTTTGCTCTTTATTTACTTAATGTTTTCTTAGGTTTTGCTTTTTATTTGCTTTATATATGGCTTTTAATTTGCTTTTATATTGTTTATGTATTGCTTTTTATTTGCTTATATATTGCTTTTGTATTGCTTTTTATTTGCTTATAAATTATGTATTGCTTTTTGTCTCCTTTTATTTTGCCAATTTGTATTATTTTAAATATTTTCTTTAAACTGAATTTTTAGTAACCAGTTTAAATGGGATCTGGGGTTCCAAACTTTGGAGGATTTTAATACGGCCCTGCTTGTGAAACAATTATGGCGGTTGACTGATGAACCGGAGTCTCTTTTTGCCAGAGTCTTTAAAGGGAGGTATTATCGGAACATGCACCATTTAGATCCTATAAGAAACCACTCACCTTCTTACAGCTGGAAGAGTATCATCTCTGCACAAGAATTGGTGAAGAATGGTTTGATAAAATGGGTTGCCTCGGGTACGACAATTCTAGTATGGCCGGTCCCCTGGATTCCGGGAGATGAACCCCGATCAGCAGAAGGGCTAGAGCGTATGTTCTTTCCCGATCTTACAGTGGATCAACTTTTGGATGGAACAAAGAAATTGTGGAACATTCCCTTGCTGAAACAATTATTTCACTCATCGGACGTGGAGCTCATTTGCGGGGTACGGATTCCTCGTACCCCCTTAAGAATACCTTCGGATGACACCTCTTGAAAACGGGTAAATACACTGTTAAATCTGGGTATTAGTTAGAATACGACAGACGGTATAAGGAGACGAATGCTACGCTCTATGGACCGGATGTTTGATCGCTCCAGACTCATGTTTGGACTGGTTCAATGTCCCCCCCCCCTCCAAATTAAGGCTTTTTCTTTGGCAAGCCTTATCGGATGTCTCTTGGTAAGTGCTAATCTTAGATACCAAGGTATTTATTGAGATTTATCTTGCAATGTGGCGGGGGCGGAGAAACGATACAACATGTCTTCTCTGAATGTCCTTCGGCAAGTCAAACATGGGCATTGTCGTGTCTTCCATTTGCACTGTTATCCTTCCCCTTGTCTCCGGTGTTTGCAAATTTTGATTTTTTTTTTTTTTTTTTTTAATTNNNNTTTTTTTTTTTTTTTTTGCAATTGCCGTCAAATTGCCAGAGTCGGGATTTCTTTGGATTGCTTGGTATGTTTGGAAAGCGAGAAATGATAAAATTTTCAATAATATTGATTGGTCACTGCATGCCATTGGACTTGGCGGTAAGTGAGGCTACACATAGGTGGGAGGCTCGGCAATCAGATACATATCAGATGATTGGGTTGATGGTCTCTCTCCAAATTTACCGGAAATACATGAGATAAAATGTTTACCTAGATGGATCTTGGAAGTTATCTGATTAGCGAATTGGTTTAGGTTGGGTGTGTGTCAAGAGTGATTTTGACTATCTTTTGGATACAAGAGATCTATCGAGGGACTATATTTCGATGGACTTAATAAAAATTACCACCTCTCCAAAGGATTGACCAGTTTTTTCTTTGTTGTTGAGCACTTTGAAGCAACTTTCTAAGATTTTTGTGTTTTGGCGGATTGCGTTTATACCCTTGTATTTAAAATTCTAAATTAGATAATTTGGCTTGTGGTGCTCGAATGTTGGGTCAAACTTTGTGTTATATTTACAATATTTCTGGATTAGTTCTTTGAATTGTTTGAATAAAACTGAATGTTGATGTGAAGAAAAATAAAATAATAAACAAATAAGTAACCAGTCTACAGGACGAATTGTTGAACCCGAGAAAAAGAACAAATCTCCGACCAATCTATTAAAAAGAAGAAATGAGTAATCTGCTACTCTAAGATTTCCCGCGTCGCTTAGACCAGAAAATGCTCACCGGACGGGAGAGCTTGCTCCGGTTAATCGGAAAACGCCGGCGATCTCTCCCCAATCGACACCTTCTTCTCTCCGCTCCTACTCCGGTAATAATCCCCCTCTTTTCTTCCTCAAAGTTTCCCCCTTTGACATTAAAAAATAAACTCCACTTTCTTTATCCCTAGGATTCGTTCAATCTCAACTGTGGAGTAGATGATGGTCGTTTCTCGGAGGATTCCATTTCTCCCGATGAACCCAGTGATGTCTCTGGTGGGTTTTTTTTTTTTTTTTTTAAGTCTTTAGGGATTTGGAAATTAACAAATTTATCAAATACTTCCGCATAGATGATTTGAGTGTATCCAGCAAGAAGAAACGGAAATTAAATCAGACCACTCTTCTTCAGTCTAATCTCTGGTCAGGAGCAAACCAGTCTGAAGATAATCCTCTTTTATCTCGTATCAATCAGCTACCAATAGTCGATTCTGTACAAAGGAGCGAGTCTAGTAATGATATCTCTTCTTTTCCAAGTAATGACGAGGAGATTTCAAAAACCAATGGTGACGGTATTGATACCTTTATAGTTGGTAGGAAGTTCAGTGATGTTCAGGATTTAAAGATTGGGGCTACCATCTGTCTTTTGAGACATCCTGAGAATATCAAGGATCACAATGCAATAAAGGTTTCACCTTTTCTTTGTTTGTGTAGACTCTGGTTTTATAATGTGTTGGCTAAAGCATCGAATTGTCCTTTTTCACAACAGGTTCTTTATGCAGCAGATTCTGGGGTGTCTGAAATGCTTGGGTATCTACCTAGAGAACTTTCGCAGTGCTTGTCCCCGCTGATCCACAAATATGACCTTGATTTTGAGGTTGATGACTCATTTCTATCTAGTCATGTTGTGCTTGCTATGATATACAAAGTCAGGTACATATGATGTAGCTATATATTCTTTGCAGGGAACAATAACATCTGTTCCGAAGCATTCTTCTGAAGCCGTTCCTATCAAAGTTGTTTGCCACAAGATTACATCTGATGGTTGGAGTGAATGTGAGCTTGCTGGAGATTTTAAATCTCTGTGGGAGAAAGTTCTTCAGGTTGTCGAATATCAGATGCAATTACCGCCTAAAACGACGAGATACCAGTTGAACTTCAACGTATTAGTACAAGAGGTTCTCAGGAGTTGCTCTCACTTATTCACAGTTGATGAAAAGGCGTTCTTGGGTATTCACCTATTTCTTCAGATTTTATTTGGTTTCCTCCTGAAGCTTTGTGGAATGACTGATTTATTTTTCTATACTCTTGTTTTGGTGTACAGAATCTTTCCCCTCTCTTTCAGAGGATAGCCAGAGACTTTTCATCCGTCTTTACACACGGAAAGGTATCTACTCTATTAGAATGAGTTTTTGCATTTATCCGTTGTAGTTCCGCATGTTTGCTCATGGTGCAAATGGTAATAGATTAACTGCTATGAAGCGACGTTAGACTATTAAAATACAAGCATGAGGACATTCTTTATGAATTTGTGTCCCTTTCTTTTCTAATTTTATGCCGTATTTATGTCTGACACTTTGATTTCCGTCATTTAGAAATAAACTTTCATTGGTCACTGACTATAAATTATGAAAGGCAGTATAGATAGAATGATAGGTTTTTTGGAAAGCTATATGATCTCAAGTGTAATGTCTGCCTAACTGGAACTGCCTTCTTTGCTAGTCTTTTCTTCTTTGTTGGTAGTCCTACTTCTGGTGGCCACAAAACTTTACTGTTTTTGCAGATACCTGTGCTTAAATTGTAGTTGTTTCGTGAACATTCTTGCTTATTTCATCGAAGCTGCAGTTCTCATTTTGATTATGCACCTTATAATACTTTTGTGAAATGTTTGAATACCTGTTCGTTCAGGACCATGGTTCAGGCTATCAAATATTTCATACCCTGAGGTGTCTGATTCTCTTCAAGCCTTGAAGGATCTAACAGGTAAGTGATATGCTCTTGAATATGTTACACACACACACACACTTCTTTTACACTCTGCACTTTTTGGTTCATATTACAAAAAGCTAATACCTGTATGATGTGAAGTCAGGGGATTTATGAGTTCAGTAGAGGACGCAAATGAACTAGATTACCAAAATATGAAGGAGATCGTAGAGTTACTTAACGTCACTGAACTTCGTGATATTTTATCTATGAACAAGGTTAGACCACACATTCGTATAGATGTTTGCTCCATTTCTTAGAAATGTCAAGGGCTGTGGCTCTATTATTGGTTTGTTTACTATAAGGTGTGCTTTATTGGTGGTCCAGGTATTCAGCTGTGGCTCAAGAAAGGGGGATCTGATCAATTCCCTTTGTTCATGTTATAATGATGGAACAAGGTCCGTTTTGGCTTTCTTTGTAGTTAGCTTTCTAAGCGTTTTCTTTTGTATTGGCTTCTGTTTCTCTTTGAGGTTGAGCTGTTTCATTTAACTTTTAGGATAAATCTAGCAACAATGATTCTAGAAAGAACAGGATTATGTGCTAAGCCATCTAGTACAGCAGAATCTCTCATATGGCGTGTTGAGGTGAATTTTTTGGTTTTCTTACTTACAGAAAATAGTGGGGGGAAAGAAGAAATAACTATGGTTTTATGTTGCAGAGGCTTTTCTTCCTCAACGGAGAGCAAGATCTATCGTCTTTTGTTCTACTGGATCTCGGTATCATCAAATACCCAACTTACAAATGCATCGACTCAGAGCAAATATTTTCCAATCGCACAAAGCTTTTAGCATATGAAGAGGTAGCTTACTTGTCTAATATTGAAAAAAGGATCCAAACATTCTTGTCTACAAAATCTCAAAAGCTCAACTTGCAGGCCATTGAAGTGGCGCAGTTGATGGATGAGTCTCTTGACAAAGAGGATTCTCGGACAGTGTTGAAATGCATCATGATTGCTGAAACCCGCATATTCAGTTCTTCTTTGGATCCTGCGCACCTTGCTGCTTTTATTCGCTTTACAGCTCCATGGGTTTACTCAAAGGTGGTTTTTTTAGGAGTTTCCTTTCTTGAGAGCCACAAGAGGCATGTGAAAATAAACCATCTTGTCTTTATTTTTTCTCTTGTTTACTTCTTCAGTTATCTTTGTCTTTCCCCTGTTGAATCTTTTGTCCCTGGTTTCAGGTATAGCCAAGCAGTTTATCTACTGAGGCGGTTGCTCAGTTGTTTTAATTGTGACGGAAGACGGGGGCACTGGACAGTAAGATTATCAACAGATTTGGAGCACATGGGACGTCCAAATGAGAGCCTTTCAGTAGCAGAGCAGGGCCTATTGGATCCTTGGGTGCGTGCTGGTTCAAGAATAGCTTTGCAGAGACGCATTCTTCGCCTGGCAAAACCTCCAAGACGCTGGAAAACTCCCACATTTTCAAATCTCATCGAAAACAAGATCCCTGAGGTTCTTTTTTATAGTGAAGTAAAAATATAGGTCATATTTCCTACTTACTCTCAAATGTGCAATTTTACCTTCTCAGGTTACCATTCAAGGGAGATCATTGAATTGTGAAATTGGCATGAAAAACAGGTTTTATGGAGAAGATGGGGAACAATGCGGAGTCGAGCAGCTTGCATTGCAGTACTACAGTGGAGAAGGAGGAGGATGGCAAGGAATTCATACAGAGAGTAGCATCTGGTTAACCATTTTCGGACTTCTTATGTGGGACATTCTATTTTCTGATGTCCCGGGTGTTTTCCAAACCCGATTCCAGGTTAATGTCCTCACTGAATGAAAAGCTCACTACCTGTCTCACGGAACGAAAATGAAACCCCTCATTCTGTTTGTTTGTCCCTTTTGTGCAGACTGCTCCACTGGACCTAGAAACTGAATCCTTCTATCTAACCAGGAAGGAAACGATAGAGTCACAGCTCGAAAAAGTTGCAAACGGAATGGCTGAAGAAATACTAATCATATCGTATGAAACACACCATGGAACAGCATGTAGAGGAGTGGCATGGGAGCGGTTTTCGTTAGACGAATTGAGAGCAGCAGTGGCTTGTGTTGGAGGTATGTGTGTAGCATCCCTCTGCCGGTATTTAGCTCAAGATTATAGGAGCTGGTGCAGTGGAATGCCTGATCTGCTGTTATGGCGGTTCAAGGAGAATGGTTATGCAGGTGAAGCTAAGCTTGTGGAAGTAAAGTCAGAAAAAGATAGATTATCAGAACAGCAACGAGCTTGGCTTATACTTCTGATGGATTCAGGCTTCAATGTTGAGATTTGCAAAGTAAGACCTGCTTTGTGTTAATTAAAACTTAATTATAGAGTTAAAACGATTTGAACATAAACACACAAAAGCTTCATTTGTTGGATATTGAATTGTTGTTTCCTTAAAGAGATAGTTGATCTTTAGTCACACAGCAACTTTCTTGCTGGAAAGTTACCACCTTTTTTCAATTAAGATAAAAAGATAAAGAAAATTCAAAAAGTGTTTGATTTTTGTTGGAGCGAGAACAACGAAAACACGTGGGGGTAACCTGAGAATAGTTGATGATGCTTGATTGATTAATCAAATAGCTATTGCGACTCGTTTATACCACATACAGACTCTCTTTTTTGGTGCTATCACTAAATTTCCAAAGAGATTTGTAAAGTTGGAGAAAGTGTGGTCCACACATGATTGATTCTTTTATTTTCTTGACTTTTTTTTTTTCATTTTGTCTTGTGGAATAAGCCATTTTGGGATGGGATGGAGTTGAATTTTCAATTCTAGATGACATTGTTTGTGACTTTGTGTAATTGACAAATTAAATATACTTATGAATCAATAATTATTATTAAGATGTAATGTATTCACTACATATTATATGTAGATACATTCAAGATTTTGCAATGGGAGTCTTTTAAAAACCATGTATTATTATTTGAGTCCTTTAATTATTAGAAAAATACAAGAGATTTTGAAGGATATTTTAACGCATTTTTCTCAGTTTTTTTTCTATACCAAATTCATTCAATACTTAAACTCCAACCATGGAGAAAATGTTAACACACACCAAAACAGATAATGGTAACAAACCGCCTAAAACAAATGCAGTACAAAATGCATAAAGGAAACTGATAAAAGAAAAAACAACTATTAGACCTAAGATGTCTTTAAGGCTTTTCAGCTCATTGCCAATGTTTCCCACCTTCATGAGAGTGACAAGAGATAGGGAAGTAGAGAATCCATTGAGGATTCGGATCCCTGAACTTGAAGCTGTTAAAACTGTGGCTTTTAATGTAAACATCTCAGCTCAGTTTTTAATCTAATAAGCAAATTAAATCGGGAGGCAATGCTAGTTGCCCAACATCTTTGTTCTTTCACTTATAAGGTTCGTCTTTCTTTCTCCAATTTCAATCGGATCTATATATTAACTAATAAATTGCATAATTCTATTTCTGGTTTACAAAATTCACATTTGGAGGAAAAACATGTTAACACACAAATCATCAGTAAAAAATAAAATCCTTAATGAATCAGTCAATTCTGAACTATTCACTGCTAAAACCAATTAGTGGTAAGCACATAACTTTATAGAAAGAAATTAATGAAAGAGTAGAATGATGTCCAATTTAACAAAATGTTAAGTAATTAAATGATATAGGGAAGGGAGGGATAAAAAAAAAAAAAGAGTTCAAAGTAGTAAGAATAAATGTAAATTTCTTAATCTAAATTAGTAGCTGGCCTAACTAGGATATGAAGAGTCACGAAAACAGAGTAATTTAGAGATAAAAGACAACAAGAGCATTAAGTGAAAAGTAGTTAAAATATCTTATTGTCTGATGAGAGAGAGAGAGACGAAGTCCTTAAGTTTTAGTTGACTGTTCCTCTTCTCTATTCTCCAAGTCCGGAAAAATCTTCTTTTGTCCTTATTACAATATTATTACTACCTCTGTTCTTCTTGTTCACCATCCAGATCTGAAAGATAAAATGAGAAAAGGAGTCTTAACTCCAGAGAGAGATCGTCAGATTGAAGAACATGAGCTGCAAGAAACTCATAATAGTCCTACAATACAGAGGCTTAAGAGGCACTGCAATGCTAGACAAGGAGAATCATCATCATCATCAGAAGGAGGAGAACAAGAGGAAGAATCTGTGGAGGGAATATTCGAGAGCAGAGAGGTTCCTTCTTGGAGGAACCAATTAACCATAAGGGCTTTTGTGGTTAGCTTTGCGTTAAGCATCTTGTTTAGCTTCATTGTGATGAAGCTCAACCTCACAACAGGAATCATCCCTTCTCTCAATGTCTCTGCTGGTCTTTTGGGGTTCTTCTTTGTCAAGACATGGACCCAAATGCTTCATAAATCTGGTCTTTTGAACCAACCTTTTACAAGACAAGAGAACACCGTTATTCAGACTTGTGTTGTTGCTTCCTCAGGCATTGCTTTTAGCGGTAATGGAAACAAAGAAGATTTGATATAGTTTCTCTTGAATTTTGACTTTTTCTATAAAAAAAAAAAACAGACAACTCTTTTGATTTCTTCTTCACACATTTTGCACCTGCCCCTCTCATTTTCTCTCTTTCTGCTTGTTTAATTAAATAAATGGCAACTTGACGTCAACAGGAGGATTTGGGACTTACCTATTTGCAATGAGTGATCGAATAGCCAAGCATTCAGGAGATGCTTTTCGTGGTGTTAAGGATCCTTCATTGGGTTGGATGATAGCTTTTCTCTTTGTTGTCAGCTTTCTTGGCCTTTTCTCTGTTGTTCCTCTTCGAAAGGTTTGTTCTTCTCCTGTGGAAAACACCCAGAACAGACATTGATCTGATGCAAGCTTGAATTTACCAATTTGTGTTGTGCAGATAATGATTATAGACTTTAAACTAACATACCCAAGTGGCACTGCAACTGCTCATCTTATCAACAGCTTTCATACTCCTCTAGGAGCCAAGCTAGCCAAGTATGAGATTTGTGCTCACTATTGGTTCTTAACCTGCATTTTTAGAGTTCTCTGTTTATTGACATGTTAACTGTGTATCAGGAAACAAGTGCGAGTGTTGGGGAAATTCTTCTCCTTCAGCTTCTTTTGGGGCTTCTTCCAATGGTTTTTTACTGCAGGAGAAAATTGTGGGTTTAACAGCTTCCCTACCTTTGGACTCGGAGCTTACCAATACAAGTAAGCACTATGATATTACCTTATGCACTGCCTTCAGCTTATGATCTAGTTTGATAATCATGGTTTCCGTTTTCCTTTGTTGATTGGTTTCCGTTTTCCTTTGTTGATTGAATCTGATGTTCTTCAGGTTCTACTTCGATTTTTCTGCAACATATGTGGGTGTTGGTATGATATGCCCATACATAATCAACATATCTCTTCTGTTGGGTGGCATTCTCTCTTGGGGACTAATGTGGCCTCTCATTGAAACCAGAAAGGGAGATTGGTTCCCTTCTAATGTTGATTCTAGCAGCATGAGTGGTCTCCAAGCTTACAAGGTAAATTGCTTCACTAATCATTACACACTCTCTTATACGTCACTTTTGCTGAAATAAATGTTTCTTTTCTTCTTAAGGTGTTCATAGCTGTTGCTATGATCCTAGGAGATGGTTTATACAACTTTTGCAAGGTGTTGAGCCGAACGCTCTCAGGACTATTATCGCAGCTCCGAGGTAAAGCTGGTTCAAGAACCTCTCTTTCACGCGAAGAAGAACCTCCTGCTTCCCCAATGACCCCAAAGATTTCTTATGATGACCAACGCCGAACAAGATTCTTCCTTAAGGACCAAATACCTTCTTGGTTTGCTGCTGGAATGTATGTGGTTATAGCTGCAATATCTACAGGTGTACTCCCTCAAATGTTCTCTCAGCTGAGATGGTACTACATTATTGTCATCTATGTCTTTGCTCCTATCTTAGCTTTCTGCAATGCTTATGGAGCCGGGCTCACTGATTGGTCACTAGCATCAACCTATGGAAAGCTCGCCATCTTTACAATTGGAGCATGGGCTGGTTCAGATCACGGAGGTCTTCTAGCTGGCTTAGCGGCTTGTGGGGTCATGATGAACATAGTATCGACAGCTTCAGACCTGACTCAGGATTTCAAGACAGGTTACCTAACATTGTCATCTCCAAGGGCCATGTTTGTGAGCCAAGTAATTGGAACAGCAATAGGATGTCTGGTTTCACCCTGCGTGTTCTGGCTTTTCTACAAGGCGTTTGATGATATCGGCCTCCCAAACAGCGAATACCCTGCACCGTTTGCTACTGTGTACCGAAGTATGGCTAAACTCGGGGTTGAAGGTGTCTCGTCTCTACCAAGAGAATGTCTTGTGTTGTGCTATGCATTTTTTGGTGTAGCCATTCTCATTAACATAGTAAAAGATGGTCTTGGGGACAGATGGGGAAGGTTTGTCCCACTTCCCATGGCAATGGCTATACCGTTTTTTGTAGGGCCTTACTTTGCAATTGACATGTGCGTGGGGAGTTTGATTTTATTTGTCTGGGAGAGGTTAGATGCAGAAGAGGCTGAAGCTTTTGCAACAGCAGTGGCTTCTGGTTTGATATGTGGAGATGGGATCTGGACTTTGCCAAGCTCAGTGCTTGCTATAGCTGGAGTTAAACCTCCTATTTGCATGAAGTTTCTCTCCTCTGCAACTAATCATAGAGTTGACAAGTTCCTGCATGGTTCTTCTTAGTTTTTTTGAAGCTCAGTGAGATGGATCTGCTGAGAAGAAAGCGTAATTGATGTTTCAGTTTTGAAAACAATTATAAAAAAAAGGTGTATTTCCTTAGGCACTGGTGTAGATAGATGAGAGACATTTTGTTGTATGAAGATGTGATTTATATATAGCTCGGCGAACACATACTATCCATAAGCATATGATGAATCCACTATCCAAGTTTTACTTGGTACAAACATAATCATCAGTTTTGCAGCAAATGTATCATTACTCATCTCTCACCAATACATAACTAAACGAACTAGAAATTATTCTCTCTCACAACAACAGAAACTACAGACCTCTATTTTCTTTTGGAGATAACTTCTTCTAAGCCTTCGAGGATGATTTCTCCTTGGAGGTTCCAGCTGTTTTCCCCTCTGCTTTCTTGAATAGGTTAGCCACGGTAGCTTGAACGAGCTTAGTATCTTTGCTCTTTGATTTTTCCTTTTTAGCTGGAAGTTCGGAAAGCGCCTTGCTTGCTGGCCCAATAGTATCAGCTTGAGATTCCTCATGACCAAGATGTATTGAAGAATCAGGTTTAAATAAAGGTTTCTCATCTCCTTCATCAGATGTATTGCCACTACTTTGGTCTGAGGATCCTTCTGGAGAGGTTTCTGCAAAGCTGTGAGAATAGTGTAAGGAAAGGCCATTAAGTACTAAGAGAACTCCACAACTAAAAACCTTTGAAAGGAGAATGAACACCCGAATATATAACACCGAATGAAAGAATCAGGGATAACACAGAAAACTCAATTCACAGCATCATAGAGATAGTGTCAATTCAAATGACCAAGCAATGATTCTCGGAATGAATATCAAAATTCAGCATAGAGACCTTTAGCAAAAATGCCACTAGCTCAACAAGTAAAGTGAAAAAAAAAAAAAGGATGATTACTTGAATTTCTTGCCAGAATTTCTCTGAGACTGTCGGACAGGTGTTACTTGAATCTTGTCTTCCTGAAACTCTCCATCCTCAGATACATACTCCTCCATGTCAACTTCAGGTGAGTCTGTTTCTGTTGGTTGGCTACCAGTTTCCGGAGTGGCCTGCGTCTTGACAGAAGCTCCTCCTGCACCGCCTTGGAAATCAATCTCTGTTTGCTCTGCCTGAAAACCAAGTGAGTCTCTTATCATATGAACATCTCTACACCTAAGCTACAAGACTCGAGAAAACAAAAATTCGTAAAATGGATCAAACCTTAGCCAACTCTTTAGGAAACTCAAGACGAGCTTCATCAGGATTCTCTTCTTTTGTCCCAATCCACCATGATTCAGAGAATACAATCTGTATGCAAATACCAAATCCTCAAGACACAGAAATAGCTGCATTATAAAATCCTCAAGATACAGAGTTCTAGAGACTGACCATGTTATCAAAATAGTCATCACATATGACATTCTTGCCTCCTCTAGAGAACTGGAGTGTCAAATATCTGTTCTTGGGATACAAAATCGTTCCAAACAGTTTCATGCGACCCTAAACAAACCCACAATATTTCAATAGCACAAAGTGACCAAATTAAGCATTAGGGTTTTGTTTACCTGAGGGAAATTGAGGTAGAGGACAGGGTTTTTGGTAGACAAACGATCGAGATCGCCGATGGTAGCACCGGAGATAGGAGCGAGAAGTCCAGGGAAGGAGAAGAGGAACCGATTCTTGCGCTGTGATTTGCGGATAATGTCGGTTCCATGGTGTTTCAGCACTTGCTTTGATGGTTTTAGAGAGGAGACGCATCTCGATGGAGAATCGGAGATCAATTGGTTATCGAGAGCTAGGGTTTTCAATCTCTTCCTCTGCTTCGACTCTGCATCGTCTTTGTTAACTCCTCCTTTCTTCGATGATGCAGCCACTCGTCCCATTACTAAACCTTACTGGATCTTCTTCTTCACTAATGTCAATGTCAATTTAACAGAAAAATTATAACTTTTATATAGCACCCAAAAAAATAAATATTTTTATCTCTTTGATGATGTTTTGTGTAACATGTGAGGTCTAATGCTCTGGATAATGCAATGTAAACCTTTTGAGATGCTTTTTCTGTGTATACCTCGAGACTCGAGTCATCTATGATGGTTTTTAAAGATAAATCATAGAACAGATATTGAAGTTCTCATGTAGATGGAATTCGAACTCCTTCCAATGGGATATACTTTGTTTGTAGTACTGATAAAAAAAAAAAAAAAACATGAATCAATGGATTGCTTCTGGATTTGTAAGCAGCTGCTATCTCTAACAAGGTAAATAGAACATTAGGCAGGCATCGTTATGCATTCCTTAGGGCGACCAACTAATTTAGAGTGCAGCATGATAGAGCGGAGCAGACGATGGGCTAACGTTGCATTTCGTAAATGGATTGAGTCTCTTGAACCACTTTGATCTTTTCTTCTCTCCATTTTCACTTCTTGTTTCAATCATCTTTCGCTTCTTGTTCTTATTATTTTCCAATCCGAAGCAGCTCGGAGAGGATAATACGTTTTCACAAACAGACTCTCTTGGTGCCTGCGTCGCGTAAATTTGGTTCTCCAGAAAACAAACCTTGTGAAAATGTTCATCTCTCATCTTGAGCACGCACCTAGCGAGCCTAACAGCTTCTTTTTTCATGAAGAGCGATTCTGTAGCAAGCTCTCGGTTCTCTTCCAAGAGAGAAGCGAGTTTGTATCCGAGTTTCGCTGTTTCCTCTACAGCTACTTCTTTCTCCATGTCAAGCAACATCACAAGCTTTTTTAGCAACTCAATTGTCTTGGAAGCTTCTTGAAACTTTTGTTCTCTGCGTTGCAACTCTTGCTGCGCGGTGTCTTTCTCTAAGTTTGCAGTCACGAGCTTCGAGACCAACTCATCGATTTCAATGTGGTGAGAAGTGATTTGCATCGGTTGGAAAGACACCTCGGAACTGATCTCAGTATCAGAATCAATGTCGTGGGAAATGAGTTTAGGGTTTTGTAGATTAGAGTGTTTGAATCGGTCCAAGAGAGTGGTGTAACCATCGTAGAGATCTTGACAGAGTGAGAGAAGAAGTGGACGTCTCTGGTAAAACCATTCAGCACGTTCAGAAAATGTTTCACCAGTTTGGCTTTCTTCCAGAGCAGAGACACGCATTACTTGCATCCGAGACTCAAGCTCTGTGTTGGTTTTGACAAACCAAAGTGAACATTACATATATAGAGAGGAAGCAAATTTTGAATATTTGAATAAGAACACTGTACCAGAGAGAGATGGCAATTGTGGAAGTAGAGGCCTAGAGAATTCCATGGAGTCTAACTATATCTTCCGTCTGATCAACGAGAAAGGAGACAAACAAAAATTAGCTCAAGGAATATCAAAACAGTTCTTATAAAAATTGTAACGTATGAATCGTAGAGATAATACAGACATTAATGGACATTTTCTTTGAAAAATACAATAAATGCTTGATTTTGCTGAATCAGCAGAGCAGAGCATAAAAGCAGCAGTAAATTCCGCCCAAATCAAATTTGTTGGAAGCATTCAGATACATAGCCTAATCTATATAACCCCAACCATAATTTTTTATTCAACACAATAAAAGAGAGGTAAAGGGGAAATAATGTCACATCGAATAAAATAATGTATGGCTCAATATCACAAAATTGTGCCAAGTCACCTTTGTTGCAAAAGAAACAATCATATCATCCATATATGTTTTTCATAGTGAAGGTGGTAAACCATCAAATATCCAAAGTTCCAAACACTCACAAACTTGCAACAGCTTAGTAGTACAACCCAACACGAGGATAAACAAGTTTTTAGAAAGCAACATGATCAAGTTTTACGGTGGTGATAGAGCAATATTTTAAAGCATGACAGAGAGAGAGATAAGATGAAAGAAATCAGCAATAAAACATGACACGCTTCACATTCTCCTTCAATGGTGGGAGTGGCCTCACTGCAGCGTTGATGTTGGGTCCGCGGGTGTTTCGACCAAAAACACCTCCACGTTGTATGCTACCACTAGCCATCGAACCACTGTCTGATGTGTCCGGCTCCATGTAGAATCGAGCCCTGAACGCTGCCAGATGTGCATAGTACGCAGGCGGCACTACAAACAAATACAACCCCCCAATCAATTTTAGTTTTCTGGTTGTTCTCAAACAATAGAGAAACTTTCAAGCTAAGGGAATGAAAAACTCACCAATGGATACCGAACGAGTGCATCTTGCATACCTGCACAGCAAACAAGCCAAAAGATAAAGGTTTCAGAAATGTTTCAGCCAAGCATGTATAGTGATGAAGAGCAAAAGAATTTTACGTATAGCATAAGTTATTGGTCAGAGATTGGAGTCCATCTGCAGTGAAGTTGTTCTCATCCCAAAGAACGTGGTAATGCGCAGGTCGAGAAGTTCCCTGTCCATGGAAGTTTTTTTTTTTACAGTCAAGAAATATATACTCCACACAATCATTCGAGATTTATTTTCATAATAGATTTTACCTGAATACCAGCATGACTACAAAGATAGAAGTCAAACTCTGTAGGGTGACAGATTTTGGAATCCACAACAGTGCCTATAGACAAACAATTCAACAGAGGGTTTCACACCAATTTTGAGGGGTTCTTCAGCAAAATTAACTATTACACACAAAAATCTTTACACCGATCTAAAGTGTCTGACCTGGTAAAATGTTCCCACTTCTATCAACAGAATGACGATCATTGTGGTTCTGAGCAAACAGCCTTGTGTGATGACGCTTCTGTACCACCACAAACGTGACTGGTGGCTGATAGTCTGCTTCCAGCGACGCACAAGCCTGAAATTGTTTGAAATTGAATAAAACATTTAGCAAAATCAATGAAAGCACCCAACAGGACATTTGTTACAACTAACTCTTACCTTGCGGATAGCATCAAGCTCATAGAGCAAAACTTGATAAAATTGTCCTTCACTGACACCATCCCTGTGGCACATAACCCATGTATCACATCTTAGGACACATACAAAATGGTTATACAGTAAAGTGAGCGCCAAAATAATGGTTAATACCTGTAGAATATGATCCTTAATGGCTTATGCCCAGTGGATCTACGGAAGGCTATCAGCAACTCTCTGTTCCAGAGTAAGGAAAAACATGAGAACATTTTGTTAGCTGAGAAGAGGCGAAAGCTAAAAACTGATAAGGAATGACGCAGAAAATAGTGAAACATACTTTATCATGCCACCAGTCACAACACCTTTCTGAGGATCCTTCCATTCTTTAAACAGATCCTGAATGAGCTCCTGCCTATGTGCTTGAGCGCAAACCAATCCAGCATATTTGGTGATTTCAGGCCAATCCTGGGACGCAACAACCTGGATACAAAATTTCATTATCAATAAAGCAGTTCACACACATAGATGTTGCAAGACAGACGGAATGAGAGACCAACTTACAGCAGCAATAGAGGGGCTTGAATCTTCTCCAGGGTGAGGATGGGTAACATCAGCCCCAAATATAATTGTGGGTCGGTCACTAACTAGAGGAATCCTCCTTGATAAGGCATCAACGAGCACTGTGTTCCTTCCCCCAACTTTCACATTGATCTTCAGAGCCACGTTAGCCATATACTGTTTGCTCATCTTGAAAACATGCTTAGTCAGGCAGCACTGAGAAACAATGCCAAGCTCAGTCTCACAAATACGCTTCAGATCACCTACGAGGAATATTTTCAAATAGAAATGAAGATGAAAAGGCATCTTTACGTTAATAAAAAGATAGAAGATGGCATCCTAGAACAAGTATCAATACCATATAATGATCCATTATTGTCAGGCAGAATGACAATAAGCAGATCAATCTCTTTTCCTTGAGACAGCTTGGCAGTGGCATCATGATATCGGGTTTTTAAAACCTTCTCTACTTGCTCAGGGCGAGCAATTACTGGAGGGAGGACAGGTTCCGGATTAAATGCCTGCATATAAGCAATAATCCAGAATTCATGATCGGAGAAAACGTTGATAAACTGATCACCATGTGCTTTACAAGACTTACCATGCCAGATGTGTAGCACATCTGAGCAAGTTCCTGACAAAAGGTACGTGCTAGATTGTCCTGCACTTGCCTAGAAAAGTTGATGCAGATCCAATTATTCACTGTTCCTCCATTGATCATTTTCTGCAGCAAAGATTTGTATTAGCCACAAAGAACACAGTTTCGTGATCACTTGCAAAATTGAGCACACAAAAGGAAGTAGAACAAATTCAATGTATGTATCCACTAGACTACACAAACAAAATAATTCTTGCACTCATGTCCAGAGAATGGAGTTTTAAAATAACATGTCTCATGCGCATAATGTTAAATGAACAAGCACTATACTGGTACAAGAACAAGCTTAGATGAATAAATGTAACAGTTTTCTTGCATCCTGAACTTAAACAAACAGCTCAGACCAAATTTAAAAATAATCTTGCACAGATAAGAACAGCAAGATTGATTGCGTAGCAGAAGCAAATTGTATTTTTATGTATAGTTGAAAACCAGGAGCGTAAGAATGCATAGGATCATTTCATTTAGTTACCTTATTCATCATATTCCACTGGCCAACCTGTGGCAGACAAGTCCCTTCCCTTCCAGAATCGTGATACTTAAGCTGCGGAATAGAAAATGAACTCACGTGGGTACTTAATACACAGAAAATTTGTAATCGCAGAAAAAGACAAGGGGAACGACTACTATACCCATGGAGGAGGTAGTATACGAGCCTCAACAGAAGCAAGGTTCGCACTTATTTTGATGCCGAACTCCTTAGCGTAGGGATCATGACTATAGTCATTGAGTTCAACAGTCTACGCAATGAAAACATACCATATTGAGTTAGAAATAAAGAACTGAGTCTTTGAAAGCAGATGGGTGCTTAAC
The DNA here is from genome assembly GCA_900406295.1 of Aurinia saxatilis. Lineage (NCBI taxonomy): Eukaryota > Viridiplantae > Streptophyta > Magnoliopsida > Brassicales > Brassicaceae > Aurinia > Aurinia saxatilis. The sequence continues at coordinate 20,782 of OVAP01000722.1, forward strand.
CTACTTGAGTCGTATTATATCTACCAAAATTCCCAAGAGAAAGAGATAAGAAGTTAGGTAAATCAAGAGCTCGTCTCTAAAGATCACAATTTACCGAGTAAAAGCAACATCTCAAAGAGAGTCACACATGCGACTATGCAAGAACGTATAGGCTCAAAAGCTGTCCATTATATCATCAGCCTTTAAACACTAGTTTATAAGGGAAAAAACAATTGTATACGAAATAAAAAAGCATACCCGCAGGATATCTTTTTCTCGTTCTTGGGGGCGCTGACAGGTCACCTTCAGCAAAGCAGTGATCTGTCTCTCATTCAACCTTTTCGAGTATCTTTGACCCTCAACGATCTTACAGACCTGTAACACAGCACATTAGCATACGAGGTATTGGTCAGCTAACAACAATTATAACAAATTTCAATATTACCTCCATTGGTAAGTAATTTGGCCTGTTAGAATTCCCAACTTGCAAGCATGGCAAATTAACGCACTGAATGCGAAAGCCATATGTCTCGTGGAAGTAGTCTACGACAGATTTCTGGGTATTTCTTTCGTCCACAGGGAATCTGAAAAAAACATACAAAAGAAACAAAAACTTAATCTAGTTTGACATTCACAGAATAAGCATAAGCAGCCTAATGAGAAAGACGTACGTTAGTTCCCGGGTTGCCACAGCAGTAAGGCCAGAAATGCGGTACTTTCGTCGCATGTTTCCCCGATGCGTCACTTCCACCTTAACACCTCTAAGTGCCTTTTTTATCTGTTGAAAGAACACATTTTGAAATCAGTACGACAATCCATCATTTCTTTTTGATAATGAAAGCATAAACAATAACCAATCAACCCATATAACCAGAAATTGAAAATCGAATCATACCTTCACCCGATCAGCATCAGATAAAGGTCGGGATGAAATATCCCTGTTCAGCAACTGGCACACAAATTCAATCACAGGAAGTGGCTCTATAAAAGCTGTCGATGACATATCTACAAAAGAGACAAATTGCAAACGATCATGTGCTGAGACAACAAGAGATCAACATACGAAATTTATTGAAGGTGATGCAGCATGACAACATACCTATGTTGAGCGATAATCCCATCTGTGTAGGACGAATGCTTTGGTAGAATCCACGCCAGCTCTCCAAGCCATCCCCCAGCGATTGCTTTCTTCCTATATCAGGGGAATAAAACGACCGGCCGACAGGACAATACCTTTTTCTAACAAGTTAGCGAAACTAAAATGGTTGAGACATGTAAACAAGATAAGAGAGTAGAACATCCATAGGATGAGGGCACGTACTTAGAGGTAGGCAGCTCACGAAGAACAATGTCAAGAACCTGCAGGGCTTCCTGCGGAGCATCAGCTTGTTTCCCCTGTAAAAACAATCCTAGGTGATGCAGATCAGCACGTGCAGCTAGTTTGATTACAACTTTGAAGTCTCTTTCTCGCCTGTAAAAGAAGAAATGCTTGATTTATTACAAACACTTCTTACTAAAAAATAAACAATAAAGGATAAATAAGAGCTTGACCTCTGTCCCCCAGCCCCTTCTTCCTCGTCAAGAAGTGTGATTCTGAACTCCTTGGAGACAAACGGAAGTGGTCCAGCAGTATACAGACTTTTCCGACCATCATAGGCCGGAAGACGCTTCCCCAGGTGTGATTCGCGATACATTGTAACGAGTTGTTTCATCACAGCACGATTAACGCCCCTTGATGTAACTTCTGGAGTAATGGTAACCTAGCACACAGAAAATGTTCACAACTGAGAGTTCAAAAATATAATTAAAAACATAAGATGCAGTTTAGCTGATAAGGAGATCAAAACTTACATCATATTGGTGCAAGTCTTTGTCAGGCAACTCAGCGAAGAAATGGTTAGCCTTCACAATGCACCTCTTGCCACTCTGTCCTTTACCAGGCCTCATTGGAAACTTATAAGCTTTGCTAGATGAGGGTATTGGCTGGATTGCCCGACTGGGAGCTCCTTGTTCGACAGACAGCTGTTCAAATTGCTGTTCCAGAGCAGGAGTTTCTGCCATCTGGGTAGGACTCACCTCAGTCGGTGCAGGCTGAGTAGACACTGCTTGATAACTTGGTGAGGTAGCTTGATGCAGCTCGGGAACTGATTGCCTCGGTGGCGGTCCAGCAGAGGGCCCACCTCCACGCCCACCACCATACCCTCCTCGACCTCTCTGATGAGGAGGCCCTCCTCTTCCTCTTCCCTGGTACTCTTGTGGTCCACCAAACTGTTGTTGTTGCTGCTGTTGTGGAGGCTGACGTTGCTGCTGCTGTTGTGGGGGTTGACCGTATCCACGACCACCAGCACCACGACCTCCCTGTTGAGGCTGAGGATTATAAACTTGTCCTCCTCTGCCTCCCTGCTGGTGACCACCACGCTCAGCACCACGCCCACCACCTGAGGGTGGACCAGCTTCACGGGCACCAGAAGACTCGCCTCCTTCAGATGAACCATCAGTTCTTCTCTTCCTCACCATTTTGACTCCTGAAAAAAACCAACACCAACCTAATTGAACAGCGTAGTATTATCAAATAGAAAACAGTGGGTCACTAGAGAATTTTAGAAATACTTCAAAAAAGACAAACGACAAACAATCAAAACCCTAATCAAGCAGCGAAGTAACAAAAAAAAGCAGGAAAGTATCAAAATAAGGAATCAACACGAAGAAAACCCTAAAAATCTTCGAAGACGAGCAATAAACTCGCTTGAAAACCGCAACGAAGTTTATAGATCCGAAATTATCAAAGATCAAAGAGAACCACAAATCTATCAGTCAGCGAGACCCTCAAAAACGACGAGGATCCACTCAAGCAAATAAAAAAAACTCAATCGCTACACAGATCGAACCAAAACTGAGTGAAAACCACCGTGATTTACCTGAAAAACGACTACCTACCGCCGGAAAAAAACGAAAACCAACCCTACGTTCTCTCTCTCTCTCTCCGCCGTCGTCTCACTTTCTCTCTCTCTCTCTCTCACAACTCCTAAATAAAAAGCAAGCGAGATGATAAATAACTAAGGAATTGCGATTTTACTGCGACACACTTTAATATTCCACTCTCTCTTTTTCTTTCCTCTCCCCAAGAGCAAAGGCAAAGGGTTTTCCGAAATTACGAAACTGTCCCCCATCGTTAAAACAGCTGGCGTAACATGACGTGGCAAGTCACGGTTGGTCTTCCGTGACGCTGACCGGGAAGTCGTGGCGTAGTCTTTCCCATTGGTTTCCCGGTTTTGCAAAATGCGTTGCTGACGTGGAATTGCATAAATGACCAGACCCAATCCGAAAAAGAAGCTTCTCGTATTACTAGTTTTTTGTCGCCTTTTGCTTATAATACACCAAATCTTTCGTTTTTTTTTATTTGCTTAACATTAGCTACTTTGATTTTAGTGATTTTCTCTTTAAATTAACTTGAATTTATGCTATGATATACTTATTTAATAAGATAATTATAATACTTGGATTTAATTTTGACGGTTTACATAATTTATTATACAGAGATAATGCATGAAGGGAGACTAGTCACGGATAATTCATGATATTAAATTCTGCATATCTTAACTAGGTCGTGCATTCATTTTTTTTATTCCATCAGCATGCATATATTTTATTCATTTACTTTCTAACTATCAAATAGGGTTGAAAATGTAATAGGAGAGAAAATGTCACCCCCAAGAAAAAGTGTGAAGGGAGATTAAATGTTACCTTTGAGTAACGTTTATATTTGTTTTATAATTTGAATATTTGATAATGACAAGGAGGATTAAAAGAACTAATTATTATTATTGTGATTTGATCTCATCACCAACTTGTCAACTATATACATTGTATCCTAAACAAAACCTCGCCAACTACTACATCAAGCTAAATACATATATGATCATTATATATAGATGTTAAATCATTTCAAAGGCGAGCCATTGGACCCTTCAAGTATGAAGTATCTATATTGTGTTGTTAGTATATGCTCAAGAAGACCAAGAACCATGTATGTATTAAGGGACACTTATGTAATTAAATGCATGCATGCATGGTGAGTCTAGAGCTGATTAAGGAGCCAACACTAGAGAGGTTAGGCTCCCAAGCTCGAGTCGTGGTCTTGGATTAAGAAGAACTCCACCAACTCGATCTCTTTCAAGTAATTCATATCCAACGACATAGTGTCCCTCCCTCTCACACTACATTTATTAGGTGAAAGAGAGAGTAATGGATACTTTCTCTACAAAGGAATGTTTATATGTGAAAGGTTTTGGTTTTGTTTTTATTACTCGATCATGTGTGAAATGGGCTACATTTGTCTAATAAGTTAATGTGTGATGTGATTTTGTTTGTTGTTGTAATCTGGTGAAAGTTACGTATAGCTCTTGTTTTTGCTTATACTTTACTGCAAAGAAGACGAATTTGATGTCATGTATGTTTCATTGCTCCTATTTGTAATTTCTATACTTTTAGTAGTAACAGACTACCCTTGGGTTTTCATTCTTATTTTCTAGTGGAATTTTGTGGTAACTATGTAAGTTTTATTTATTACACTGGATTTAATACATATAAACATTTTAAATATTTATCTCAGATTGAATAGAGCTTGTATTACAGTTACTGTAATTTCCTCGTCTTTTAGATTCACCTTGGGGTATATATATGTGTGTGGACTTTAAACTTGGAAGAAGAAATAAATACATATGAAATCAGATCTTTAAACCCTTTATAGCGAGTTTGTTTAATTAGTGGTTAAAAAAAAGGAAGTTTAGCCTTTGCCGAAAAAAAAGAGTAGTTGTTTAGTTAGCATGATAAACTAAAAAAATATATTGAGATGAAATTTACCCAAAACATCTAGTAATTAATATGTTCTGCTAATTACAAGATTTATAATTTTTCTTTAAGAACAATCCAACATGCATGTTTCCCAAGGTTTATTAGTACAGAAAACATTGGGTGTGATTTGATTGGAGACAATGTATTTTCAATTTTTTTTTGTTTGTAACAATGTATTTTCAATTGTTGATGTATGTAGTTTTTTTTTCTCATCTATGATAGTGACCTAAATTTACAAAATTTGAAACTTATATCAATACAATATAACCAAAAAAAATCGGATACAAAGTATTTTACATCAAAACAGCGAAAATATAAAAAAATCGTAGATAAATAATTGAAACAAACACTTATCATTGGCTTTGGTAAATTTTAGGTGTCAAATAGCTGTAATTAATTTTTAGTTCAATACTGTAGGATTCATTTATTACAGTACTATATGTAAAAAAATCTCAATTAATTCCGCCTTATTATTGGCTTTGGTATATTTTAGGTGTTTAATAGTTGTAGTTAATTTTTAGGTCAATAGTTTATCCGTAAAAAAAACTCAATTAATTCCGTGACGGTTTATGCAATTTTTGGAAGTTCACATTATCATTTTTTCCAACCCATTATCAAGTCAAATTATACTCTGACCTGCGATCAAAACTCAAAACAATACACGAACATTTGAAAAAAGCATACGGACGTGACTCGTCAGGCCAGGACTATGGTCAAAGCCAAGGGATGCATTGATGATAATTGATTTTTGAGTTTTTTTTTTAGCCAGGGGTAAAAAAAATAAGACTAAAATTATAATTTGTGGGGCAAATACGAAATTACTCAAAAATTTACAGTAATTCTGTCTTCATTTCCACAAGATCAAGACATGTGTTTTTTCAAGCACAAAATTAATATATTTTTGACATCTTTGCTATTTTAAAAATTTTAGAAATTTGGAGGTGGGGGTTATCACGTGTAGTGATTTTATATTTATGGTTTTGGTCTGTTTAATTTTTGAATACGTTTTATATTTCCTTTATGTATTGATTTGACGGCTCTTAGAGTTTCACTGGTTACTTTGTTTTCTTTACCTAAAATTGGTGTACTCAGCAGAAAGCTAAATTGATTGAAAAACTATTTTGATTTTATTTCATCTTTTTGGTAATTGATTTCGCCTATACGGATGATACATCAATTGACACGACGATGGACTATATAATCAATGAAAATGAATGATAACAAAAAAACTTTGGTTTCAAATAAAACAATAATTGTACTGTGGACTATTAGAGATAAGTTGTTAAGTCTGGTAGGACAATGCCTTATCAATATCACCACTCTCTTGTAACATATTCATATAGGATAGGTCTCATGTTGATCACAAGATCTTATGGATTCCAACCTTTAATCCCTAATATATTAATTTGCTTAAATTATTATGCAAAATTGCAAAACCATAAGCTCAGTTCTGATTTACTTTTTGTTACGAACAGCAAAAATAAATAGCATAAAAAGAAAAAGTAACATCACTGATTATATATTTGACTGATGCACATGATCCAGTCATTTTCGAAGCAGAAATATTCTGTTAGGATTATAGTAAAAACATCCATGATTATAAATATCTCAATTTCAACCATATGCATTGTTGAAATTAGCTTTTTTTACTTTGAACAAGTTAAAATCCAAATACGACAAACAAAAGAAAATTGAATAAAAATCTAATAATAAAATAATGATAATGTAAAACATGAACTGCCAAAAAGCACGTTTGTGCAGCAGAATCTTTGTTGCCTTGTTGGATGGCTCCAGTCCACACAACCAAAGTGGTTGGACTGGACCCTATAGACTATACTCTATAGAGTGGCTGCAACCATCTTTATCAAGTCTTAACATGGTCCATCACTTAAATATCATCCCACGCCCAATTTTTACTTCCTTGAGCTCTATATCTCCACATACCTCACAAAGTATTTATTTTTATTCAAACCTCACAAAGTATAAACTTACAATTACAAGGATTAGCATAGACAAGTTTAATATGTCTGAATCTTTGTAAAACTGGATTAACATCCAAATCAAACGGACTATACTGTTAGACCTGAACATTGGCTCCGGTTAGGATGTTAAGCTCTATCAGAATGTAAATCCTAAAAGACCTTCTTTTCTGCTTTCCAGTCTCCTTCCTATAAAGCGAAGCTATTATCATATTCATCAAATTTGGAAAAGCATAAAACTTGAGACATAAAGAAAAGATTACAATGTGAAAGGACTTTTGATGGTATTAAAGTGGAAGCAAAGAATATAAGCTGAAGCTATTCCAAGTAGGCAAAGGAGGAGGCTAGACTAAGCCTGTGATTGCCATCAAGCAACAGCTCAGCATTGATCACTCTGATGAGACTTGTGGCGCATCTTTGAATATTTTCACTATATGCAAACACATACATTACATCCATTAGGACTCTTAAACTTTGGTCGAAAGCAGCCTTTTTTTAATTTAGCCAAAAATCTTGAACAGAAGAAGAAAATAAAGAGTGGAATCTCCATTTGAAACTCTCTTCTCCTTGAATTGGCTACACAATTTTTATTTAGCGAATTACAATCGTCCTGAGCCATTAAACATAGTACATAAGAAACAGAAACAAAAATGCATATCTATTCCATGACATCACACCAAATGCACAAATTGTTTCAATCTGTCTCTATTTCACAGGATTACAAGTCGGATTTTATTCTCCTAGAACATTTTCCCAACACCATCTTTTCTTGGGACAGATTCTTGAACATCCATCCGGCCCCAATTACCAATCAGAGAAGACATCTGATCAACCTTATCATACAATCCTAGAAGCCCACCAGTGTGTATGAACAATATCTTCTTTCCCTCCCAGTTTTTGGGATCCTTGGCAATCTCATTTACCAGACCGTATGCAGCTTTCCCACTGGATATTGAAAACCCAAATGTCAAACTCACTATATACTACGATGCTACTTTGAGCGACTTAAGAGGTGATCATGACTTAAACTACCAAGCACAAGAAAGACTAATATACCTGTAAACAGGATCAAGAATAACACCAGTTGCACTGGCTACTTCCTTTACAAACTTCAGCTCCTCTGAAGTGTTCATGGCATATCCTTTTCCTTTGGCCTGCCAAAACATAATCATTAAAAGCACAATCTGTGTACCTAAGAGAAAGCATTTATCCTAATTTTTCATCTGGTGGTGTTTGCTAAGAAGCCAGGAGAATCGGCAACACAAAAAGAATTGCAAAGGAAGTGTAGAGTTCCTTCCAAAGTATAAATACCAAAATAAAGAAGCCATGACACTTACGTTGTGGATGCTAACAATATCACGAGAGTTGACACCAGCTTGAAGTCCATCTAAAAGGCCTTGGACAAAGTCGTAGAAGTAATCAGGATCATCGCAAACTGAGAAAGCATGAACCTGCACGATGAGTGAAATATATTACTGAGCCATCTGCCTATTTCACTGTGAGCTATACACCTAAAACTGAAAAAAATATACACCTTGGCTTTAAGAGCTCCCAACCAAGACCCTAACGAAATACCAGCAATTGTACCACCACTGGCAATCAAAAGAAAGTTAAGATGAGAATGTAACAAAACAAAACGTAAAGAATACCAACAATTCAAATGGGAAGCGAATATAAAACCTGCCACATGCTACCACAATATCATCAAACTTTAAGCCATCATTTCTACTCTTTAGCTGCTCCTCAATTTCCCTTGCTGCTTCGATATAACCCCTAGACGATTAGTGTGGGGCAAAATCAACATTAAAAGGGCTCAATTCCAGCTCGTCAAGCAATGTCTATCCAATCTAAAGTAAGTGTAAGCACTACAATTAGGCAGAGAATCTCACCAAGTTCCCAAAGAGTTAGATCCACCAACCGGAATAACATAAGGCTTTCTTCCTTGTTTTTCTAGCTTCTCTTTCAGGGCATTCGTAAGAGGCTATCAAAAGCATCAGAAGAACAAGCTTTTGTCAAATAAACACACTAAGCTCTTACATCTTGTTAATGGAAATAGATGCAATAAAACAAACCTCACTCCCAATGGAGGAATACTCTTCCTTAGAAATAAGATGAAGATTAGCTCCAACGAGACGCTCCACCAGTAGATTCCCAACCAACCCAGGATCTTCATCAGCAAGCAGCTACATACAAGCAAAACACAGAAACACGAAAAGGGGTTGAGTAAAAACGGAGACTTGACCTATGTAAATTTTAAAAATAAAGAAGCGAGACCTTGGAAGTACGAAGAATGAGATGAGTATTGAGATTAAGATAGTTAGATGCAACAGCAGTAGCACGACAATGATTGCTCTGAATACCACCGATGGTGATCACAGTATCGGCCTTTTGATCGACGGCGTCCGCCATTAAGAATTCGAGTTTTCTAACTTTGTTTCCACTCAATTCCATTCCGGTGAAATCATCTCTCTGCACAAAATCATTAAGAGAAGAGAGAGAGAGAAGTAGATTAAGAGAAGAGATTTGAGAGAGACCTTGATCCAGAGCTCAGTGCCATTAGGAAGACCAGGAAGATTCCATCGATGGATCGGAGTAGGAAGCTGAAGAAAGAAAAGAAGAAGATGATCAGTGTAAGGAAAGTGGAGAATTTAACATTGAAATGACGTACGTGAGCGAGAGAGAAGGTGTGAGAAGGAATAGGACGAAGATGAGAAGCCCAAGAAGGAGGAGAGTATGGATTTTTGGTGAGAAAATCCGCCATTGGAGAAGGTAACGATGTTGTAGACATTCTTCTTCTTGATGACAGTCTCCACACTCCTCCTCTCATCTGCTTTCCTTCTTCTTCCTGGTCCTTGAAATTGCTCTCTCTTAATGGGCCTTTCGCAAGCCCATTCTTCTGTATACTTTCAAGTGCAGAGTGCAGAGTGCAGAGTGCAGAGTGCAGAGTGTGCTATGATGACTTGGTCTGAGTTAAAAGGTTTTGTTTCATAAAGATAGACCTTTTCAGGTTTCAAGACAATTTTTAATGTATATTGTAAATTTCAAGAGATATCAATTGAATTTTACTGAAATTTGTTTTGTGTTAAATGATTATGTATTTGTTATAAAATTTATTCATATGCAACATAGAAAATAATTTTAAAACTCTTATGTAGTCAAACGAGAAAAGTGATTAAGTGATGTCGACATTTTTTTATTAGTATACTAGTGGTTGATCCGCGCTACGCGCGGAATGTGTTGATCTTTTGTTTTTTCATTTGTTTTGTTATCGAGATAGCGATAT
>OVAP01000723.1:0-30841 GCA_900406295.1 Aurinia saxatilis
CTGGAAATCTGATAGTCCCTAAGGTGTTAGGTAGGTCAGTTTTCCTACAATTTTTAGGTTAAGTTGTTTTTCATTTGATTCGGTGTCTGGGATGACGTATTTTCTTTTAAGAAAAAGAATCGACTTTGTAGCCCGTGAATCTTTTTATCTTTTATCCCCTATATAAATTTACAATATATAAATACGTATATATAGATGAATAGTACGCGATATCCATCTCTAGAAACAATATATATACCACAACTATTTGACTGAATAAAACTTGGTTAAAATAAATTTTCATTAAACAAAAAACAATTTGAATTATAGGTTACGAACAGTGGTAAACTGGTAGATTAATCTACAAAATTGTCTTATCATTTTCAAATGCTAATCAGTTGTAAATAAATGTCTACATCAATAATAAATGTGTTTTTCTAGTCGAAGACCCAAGATTTGAAGATGGTGTGCTCCATTAGTTCGTCTCTCGGCCAATTTTATGAATTTTTTATGTAGTAACGTTGTAAGGTTCTAAAAAAAACCGAAACTAGTAACAAAACACATTCGATGTAAAACACTTTTTTGTTTTAAATACATTTTAACATTCATTCCAATTTTTTTTTTTTGTGTGTTTTTCTATAAATAAATACTCAAATTATATGGATAGTTATCTTTGGAACACGTACATCTTAAATAGTGACAGAAGATGAAATAATTAATCTCCATATCTTTTTTTGTGATCAATATAAATGTTTTATCAAGACTACTGGGTAAAGTTGCATAAAATCATAGATTTAGTCATCATACGATTTGCAAGAGTCTCAAACTTACACATCTGAGCATTACATATGCTATTTTGGTTTTATGCGATGGGCAACAGGCTACATGTATAGTGCATGTCTTTGCAAACTGTACTCAACTCTCAGGGCTGATGATTAGTGTGGAAAATTTTACCATGTACCTAGTTAACATTTCAGAGAAGGCTAGGGTTTGGTCTCTTCACACATCTCAAAAAATTATTATTTCTCCAATGGTACAATCTCTTTAAGAGTTTGTTAGTAATATAATAGAAATTTTATATTTTAATAATGTAATAAAATTTGAACTTAAAATAAAAATTGGAACCAATGATAAAAATTGGAACCAATGATAGAAAGGCATTTGGAATGTCAGTATGGTATATTTGGGTTTGTAGTCTCTTGTTTAAGAGACTCACTCCCCTTCTCTTTCCTCTCTTCATATTATTTTATTATTATTTTTCCTTCAAACTCCACTTCAAACCCTCCCCCATTGGACATGCTCTTATATGATGAGCTACGTGTAGCAGAAGCTCTGAAACATAGAGCTATTATAGTGGATGAACGTTATTAGGCTTGTGGTTTTGAGGTAGAAAATATCAATCATGTTTTGTTTAAATGTTTTGCAGCCAGAGTTATTTAGGCTCTATCAGGGATTCTTTGGCCTATCAATGGTTGGTCTTTGTGTACTCTAACATCCATTATCTATTCTCCTTTGCCAATAGGAATTATGGTGATTCAACACTTGTTTGAAGATTTCCGTGGTATCTTTGGTAGATTTGAAAAACAGATTCAACGTGACCCTTGAAAGAAGAAGATATGATAGTGTGGAAACTCACAAAAAAGATCACCGAAGACTACTTAAACTGGAGTCTAGCTCAACAAATAGATGAAGAATGGAAGATAATGAAAATTTGCGTTATGACCTCAAAATGTTTTTTTTTAAAATGAAAATTTGCTAAAGATAGACCATGTTGGAAACCTTCTGCCCCTCTTGGTTTAAATGTGATATTGACTTCTCCTTATCTAAATACAATAAGCTATGTGGTGATTCAAGGGTAGTAAGGAATCAAGGGTAGTAAGGAATCATTATGTTTCCTCTCTTATAAAAGCCAACTTAGTCTCTTTCACTTGGGAATATAGAAAGCATGGTGGCTCACAGAATTCTCCTAAACTCTCTGGAGTTTTTATACAACGTCGATTTTAGCCAACTTTCTCTTATCATTGCCTAAGGATTTTAAGCGTGTCATCGAATATTGTTTCATGGAAATTAGAGGTTGATCAGTTACAAATTTCTAGAGGCTTCACACTCATAGCTTATAGTATCACAAAAGATTTGAGATTACAATCCTAGGTCGCGGTTGGACCATCTTCATGGCTGGAAAGAATCTTTGCTTTCGTGTGTGATACATACCTGTAAATAATTTTTTTTCTTTCCTCTTTGGCTCTATTTTCATTTGCTTTGTTTATAATTTTTCTTGTATCTTTTAGTTTTGGTTAATAAAGGGGTTTATTTGCAGAATAACAAAATTGGGCCTCAAAATTCGTTGGATAACTATCATGATAGCTTAATTCAATGAATAACCCAAATCGCTGCAAAATGTCAATTTTGCCCTCGTCTCCTTCTGAAACCTTTGGTGTATGATGAAACAGCCAAAACAATCACTTCTCTTCTATCACAATCCAAACGTAACCCATCTCGTTCTTTCCAAACCTACTCTTCATGTCTCGAGTTCTTCAAGTTCCTCTGCACATTCGAATCCCATCTCCAACCAAATTTCAAATCAGTAATCAGTTTATCTCACTGGTTATACTCCGACCGGCTATCTCTTTTCAATTCGATGCCTGAGCCGCTCATATCAGGACTCAACTTCTCCTTGGTGGCTCTCGCCATAGACTAGATTCAATACATGAAAAGACAGAGATTGGGAAGAAGAAACAGCCGAGAAAGATAAAGAGGAAGAGGATGGAAATTGGAGATCGGGAAGAGAGACAAATAGAACATCTCAAACCATTCTACATGGGAAATAGTATGACTACAAAATATGCCAAGTAGAATAGAATACAATAATCTTTAATCTGTTTCTGTTTAATAATGTTCATTATCCGATGTACTTTCGAAACAAGGTTTACTGACATAATACATTCATCTTTGAAATTACATAAATTTACCTGGACATATACGATCTAACTAAATTCGGATAAAAAAATTCATATTCCATAGTACATCAAATAAAAAAAGCAGACACTTTACAAAATGGAATAGAAGAAGAAGAAGAAGAAGGAAGGGTGTTTTTGTCAATATTAGAGAAAGTATATCCTAGTCATCCTACAATATATCAATAGAGAAGTAACTTAAGTTGTTTTTGTCCATATGTCACTCACAGATATAAAGTTGGCTAATAAACTCTGATATGGACTTTAAAATTTATCTTAGAAAATAATTCTTTTAGAGATCGTAGTCTATGTTTGTTAAAATCCATCACGCAAAGAATTAAATTTGTTCCTCAATGGGGTCTCTCTTTTCAATTTTTCAAAACAGTTAAGATTTGAGCTTAGTTGTTTTCTGGGTTTCAAACACTTTTTGAGGATAAATTCTGGGTATTCTGTTAAATTTCTTTAGTATTGTGGGTCGATGATTGATAGTTCCAATAATTGACTCTGTCTGCCTCATCGATGATGTTGTGCTTTTAATTATAGATGAAAATTTTCAGAATAGTTAATCGTGACTATATTGTTCGCGAGATTTTTTTATCAATTCGTGTTTTGTACAGCTTATTATTATGACCAAGGAGAAGAAGAAAGAGAGACACACACACATGTTATGTTTTGAGAGTTAGATTGTTCTGTAAACTAATGTATTAGTCCTGATTCTCAAGCTTTTGGTTGATTTTTAGCAAGCATTAAGTGGTATAAGTCATATATCGTTTGGTGACAAAGATGATTTGTCTCCTTAAAAGCCTATTACATTAACGAAATAGCGAGAACTGAGTGGGACAATGGAGAGCGAATCAGAAATGAAGGTTAAGAAGCAACTCTTTGATGCTAAGTATAAAGAGATCAGTGCACACAACATCTTTGCACCACTGAATAAGATACAACCTCGGTCTGGAACAACTCAAGCTTTTGCTTTAAAAGACAACTTCAACCTCGGTTCTCCAATCGTAAGACCTTCTTAATCTCGAGTTTCTTGATATCCAATCCAAGTACCTATCATGTTAATGCTCTGACTATATTGTTCTGCAGCATAAAGAAGACTCATTTGTGAAGACAAGAAAAGAAGATTTATGACAGGAAGTTCGCAGAACTTCAGGGAACAATATATTCAAACGAGATGCGACGTCAACTTCTACCGAGAAACATCTGAGTGAAGTGAAGCTTAAGGAGATAGGAGGGAACAACATATTTTGCAGATGGTAAAGTAGAGGCAAGAGACTATCTAGGCAGTGTCCGTAAACCACCAGGTGGTGAGACAAGCATTGCTCTTGTGTAAAACACTCTCTCTTTTTTTCTGGTTACAATATTAAGTCTCTGAAAAACCTTGATTGATCGGTGTGTGTTATTATGTCAAATCCCCAAACACTTCAGCTCATAGTGTGATTTGTATTATGCAGTTTCGTTGGTTATGGTCATTATTATTGTGTTTTGAAGCCGTTAGGGCTTCTCTCTAATGTAATACTAAAAAGAGTTCAAGCTTAAATTTTTTTGGAGATTACTTATTATTAGTATTCTTAGTTACTAGACTAAGGATGTTGCTTACGTCAGAAGCAATTTTTTTTTTGTTTCCGGGTCTGTAAAAAATTGGTAGTTGATGTTAGTAGTTTATAGCACAATGTAGGCTAACTAATCTTCTAAGAAAATTATGTTTGGCGTAACACAAAAGTTAAGATTATGTCTTAGTATTGAAAAGTGCATGTATGTGTATATCAAATGAGATTTACTAACTTGAGCAACATCGTAATAGGAGGGTTGACGAGTTTGCTATTTTGAATAGTGAATATGAATGATGGTAAAGAAAAGTAATTTCATAGATGGTGGATCGGACGACTGGATGTGATGGACCTCTTGGTAACTTTCACTATTGTGACTTAGAAGTTAGATACGATTATGACATAGCTATTACTTTTTATATCTTTTGATTTTTTATTCGAACTTTTAACTTGTGACTAAAATTTTAAAATGTGGTCAAATGAAAATAAACTTGTTCTCCTATATATTGTCAGCCACATATATAAAGTTGGCTAATAAAGGTGGAGTTTGATTGTGTTTAAGGAGATTAATAGAGCTACTGGAAGTTCTGGAAAGGATAAAGAAATGAGTTCAGAGGAACATGTTGTTTCTGATGGAGCAAAGAAACGTGAACGGGTACTATTTTATTCCTTCCTCTTCTTTTTTTTTTGTATAACAGGAAAGGAATAAGTTTGGCTACGGAATTAACATTTTTCCACCATAGTAATATATCATGGATACTACTTATGCAGAGAGGAGTGTGATCCTTAGTGGTGTTGGTTTAAAAATCTTATTTCATCTTTAATTGGTTTTGATCATTATTATGTGTACTTATTTAGGGTTGTTTTTTTATTTATCAAAGGGTTTGATTAAAATTGACATTCTTAGTACTATTGTTCTGCTTCTGTTTTCCTATGTCAAATTTATGACTATTTCCAGAATTCTTTCAGAAAATCCACTTTTATGTGTAGGTTTTGTATTACGATCCAGATATAGAAGGTGAGCCACTAAACTTCCATGATGTTTTTTTGCAAAGTCAAGCTCTGGAGGGCATCGTTCTGTACATGGTATTTTTTCACAACCTAAACTTAATCCTTTGGTGATTGTCGTATACGTGATAGCAGACATATACTTTCTCTAAAAGTTCTTAATGTTAGGATAAATATGTAAGGGTTGACTTCTGGAGTTGTAGGAACGTGAAGGGGCTTGAGATGTAGCATCATTATTTATTTTCATATGTATTAGCTCGAGATAGTTGAAAAGAAAGTATAGAAAATACTAGATTAAGTACACTCTTGGATGAAAGGATATGGGTACCATTTGATCCATCTCTGCCAAAGATAAAACACCTTCTATGTATTTACATGAAAACGCTTTTGTCATTACTTTTTTAAACTGAATTAAAACTGAAAATCATCAAATTAAAATAAACCAAACCATACTAATTTCAATCAAGTCCAATTAGAGTTTTATCAATATTCTTAATATACAATATTCAGAATATAATACATAGGATAAATGTACCCAAAAAAAAAAAACTAAAAGTCTGCACACGGTGCGTGCCGACCATCTAGGTGAAAGAAAATAAATCAAAACACACATACCGATCACTTATGTAATACACATATTAAGACTTTTTTTTAATTAAGGTTTTGGTATCTTTATGGTTGAAGTCTGATAAGTTTATTCTTTGTTTAAATTTACACTTCTGAACTATGATATATTTGATACAATAATATTTTGTAATATTCATTTACATTTATATCACTGGAAGTAATCATAGAAAATGACTGAAAAAGATAACAACACATCATCACTTTTAACATATAATGATATATATATTACAAATAGCATGGATATATAGGATATATAACCGCCCACACACGGTGGAGACCGATCATCTTTGTCTATAAACTTTTATGGTCCAACCATGAAATTCATTCTTCACTTTTTTATTTTATTTTGTGAAAGATAAAAGTATAATGTTCTTTTTTTTATGTGATCGAGAAGTGTAATTTTTACTTCACCCTTGTGCCTCTCGGGGCACAAGAAGAAGCGAAGTAAAAAGCGCACGGGCTGATCATTCCTCTAGATATACATGTCTCTTTTTTTTGTTATTATTAATGATTTAATATCTTTTTGTTTTCTCTATTTTATCTTAAAATCTTCAAATACTACCAAAGTCTAATAAAAAAAAATTCTTTGAACTATGGTGCATTTGATACAGTAATATTTTGCAATATTTATCTACACATAATATTGATAGAGTACATCATACAAATTTGTAAAAGTACCAGATGTAATACATAGCATTATAAAATTATGTTTAATTTTAATTTTGTAATTTATAATAAAAATCTTCTTAGCTTTATGGCCGATCATTCTTCTGATGCACATGTTGATATTTATTATTATTAGCAATTTGTTATTTTTATGTTTTTCTAATTTTTTATGAAATGTTTAAATATGATTGAATTTCTATAAGTTTTGTTTTTTACTTTAGAAAATATTCCGAGACAAGTGTTCTCTCATGTATAATTTTATGTAGCACTATCGATGGTTAAGTCTAGAACAAGGGTAAATATAGGTTAAAACTAAAATGAGAAATGTTGTGTACAAAAAAATCTTCGAGAATATTGGTTAGAACAAGGGTAAGTCTATTGATTTGCTTCTTTTGTTTGTTGTTGTCTCTTTGTTTTACAATTCTTTGTATTTCCTAATGTTGATTCAAATATTGCAAAACGTTTTTTACATCTTATAATAAAATCATTTTTTATTTTAACATCGTGTATTTTTAATAAAAATATTGGCAGACCACACATGATGTGTTCCTTTGTTGTTTTCATCCCTTGTTTTGTTTCTATTACATTATATTTCTTTGATTTTGAGACTTTTTGTTTAACTATTATTTACAAATATATCATTATGTATTTTTAAAATAAAATATTTACAGTCTGTATAGGGTGCTGACCAATTAACTAGTAAGTACTAATTAGTTATGAGATAAAATATAGATTTTTTATTTTGTTGGACAATGCATTTCCCCTTAATAAAGTATTACTCAGTAAGAAAAAAAAAATTGTTACTTAATTATTTTTATAATCCGAAAAATGGATTCGAAGTGTGGCTTTCGGCGACTGTTCCGTGCAAAAATGATTTTAAAAGAAAGATACACATGAAATTTTGGCTACCTCAATTTCAGGATCTACAGTAACGTTCATGTGACATGAATCGTCTAACTTAAGATTTGCTCTAAGAACTTATTATTAACCCTTCTAACAGTTAAATTATTCCCACGGTATTCTGATGAAACGAACTTATAAAAATAATTTGTGAAATCTCAGAAGCAAATCTGTTAATATAACTAAAATATATCTATATACATATATATGTTCTTAATTGTTTTATAAGGAACATATATACTTAGTTTAAACTTATTAATATTATGGTAGATATCTTGATATAGTAAAGAGCATTATAAATGTAACAAAATTGTCTTATTGATATATAGTGAACCACCATTACTATACATAGTTCAGAATATATCGACCATATATAAAATTTATCCAACATTATATTGTAACCAATTTAACTAAAAGATGGAGAAGAGTATCATTTCAGGTGACCGGGAAAATATCAGAATTATGTAATAAATATTCAAGGGAGAATTTCAAAACTACAACTTTTGATGTACCAATTTTAAAAAATATCATGGAAATGAGTAAATTTTTTAAAATATCACTGTTTAAGTATTAACTATCTATAAGATTTTACGGTTTATGATCTAGGATTTAGGGTTTAAAAATCCTAAATCCTAAAAAGTCTTCTCTCCCCTAATACACTCTAACCTCCTAAAATATAAACCCTAATCCCACCAGTTAAACCCTTAAGTTATTAAAAATTATACCCTAATTTTATCAGGGTTTGACCGTAAATTCTAAACACTATAAATCCTAAGTCAATCCTAAACTCTATAATTTTACTAAACCCTAAAACCTAAAGCACTAAATCCTAGCAAATTTTTAATTTGTAATAGAAATAGCTTTTAGTAAATGATGGTAGTTTTGCAAATATACCAAAAGTGTTAGCTTTGAAAATAACTGGTTAAAAAGTGGTATTTCTTAAAATTCCCAACATTTTCGTGTAATTTTTGTGTGACAAATATAGGTTAATCATGCAGTTGAGTTACATGCACGCTATAATTGTTCCCCAAAATCCTTTTAGGATAGTGCAAATGTTAAGCTTCATGGGTTTTCAACTAAAAGTTAATTGATAATTAGTGGAAAGACCCAATCTACTTATATATTACTAATGAATTTTTCCAACATCCGATGTGGGATATAATCCCTAATACGTCCCCTCGAGATGATGGTTTTTTACCATTAATCTCGGTATGCTTGGACAAGAATCGATGGACCGGTTTGGGTCAGATCGATGATAGATCGGATTGGATAATGTGGATCGGTTTTGCCCGTTTGGACTTAATGGATTCTGATATCATGTTAAGTTTCATGGACTTCCAACTATAAGTCAATTGACAATTGAATGAAATAGCCAGTCTACCTATGTATTACTACTGATCATTTCCAACTTCCGATGTGGGATATAATCTCTAATAGCAAATACCGATGAAATTGTTTTTTTTTTTATAAAGTGTGATGAATCTTTTTCCTTATGCAAGATTATTATAATTTAATGTTTTTGTACAAAAAATAACATTGCATAAAATATGAATATGAATATGTTAAACTAATTATATAGTGAAGTAAGCTAATCATTTGACTGTTATTCGCTTTACAGCTTAATTCATCAAAAGCTCAGTACTTTACAACTTCAACATCACAACTTGACGACATAAAAAAATTATATATATGCATAAAAATATCTAATTGTAATATTTAACAATAACAAAAGAAAAAAACTGAGAATATAAGCACTGAAACACATCACTTTTTTGTTGGTTGTCATCATCTTTTATTTTTCAAGGAAAAATTAGTGATAATATTCTTTATGGTTCGTGTGTTTCTCTATAATTATGTTTTGATAAAGTGATAGTCCAGAAATGGGAGTTCACCATCTCTGCATCTTTCCCATCGCAAATACCATTCTGGATTAGACTTAAGGGACTTCCACTTCATTATTGGCAAGAAAAACTGATTCGTGGTATAGGAGATGAGCTTGGAACCCGGGATGTCCATGAACTTACCCCACTGCTGCTCGCGTACAGGTTTTTGTCAATGGTCTGCAACCCTTAGTCCATGAAGCAGCTATTGAATTCTTTACTGAAGAACAAACTATAATCTCCTTAGAATACGATCGTCTAAAGAACCACTATCTCACCTGTCTCAGCTTGTCCCATGAAGCCAGATTGTGCCCAAATCGTCGGTCAGAGGAAGCGTTACCCCTGCATTTCCGACTACACCAAAAAGGAAAATACTCAAAAGGACCCCACTTCTCTCAGCCGACCAGCGGAACCTCATGGACGGTACAAAACGTGACCGTTGAGTTTTCGAAAAGCGATATGACCGCCATGGAAATCCCTTTGGACAGAGAATTTCCTCCCAGGAGCCCAGAGGCCGATACTCTGGCGTGGGGGGCCTAGCAATCCTCCCGAGCAACACTACCATCTTACTCCTCCG
Organism: Aurinia saxatilis; assembly: GCA_900406295.1. NCBI lineage: Eukaryota > Viridiplantae > Streptophyta > Magnoliopsida > Brassicales > Brassicaceae > Aurinia > Aurinia saxatilis. Next base: position 10,145 of record OVAP01000723.1, read on the forward strand.
AGAAGACACCCAACAGATTCTCACTCTTACCAGAGGAATAGAGACACGGAACAAAGTAGAGACAGATACCGCAACATGGGATCTCAAGTATACCGGAAAGTGATTTCACCTGAATTATCCCACCGTTCTGTAACTGCAGGAGAAGAAGAGGTGCAAGTTGAGGTCACCTCTAGACTCACTGAGTTTCCCCCAAATAGGGAGCACCGACATACGATTGAGCGTAATCTGGAAACACTCTTCCCCCCACCACCTCCACCTCTCCTAACAACAGAACAAGCTTTGACAGAGTTGCAGAGAGACCCTTTCATATATATAAATGTCAGTGACCCAAGGGAGAGAGTAGCACGGCCGCAACGTGTCGCACAGGGAGACGAAAGAGGGTGAATGGCTGAAACGGCTGTTATTATGGTAGCAGCAGCAGCGGCAGAAGCCCACAACCAGCCACCCCCTCATGCTACCTTGGTGGTAGCTCAGGACACCATCCCACTCGAAGCTCCTTTTCCTGGTCCACTATCTGATCCCCGAGGCTTTCCCAAAAAAAAGAAACGAGGGAGATCTCCAAAAGCCAAACGTACGACGACCAACTTTAGGACTATCCCAGGCACAAACTCACTCAAAAGAAGGCTGGCCCAAATCCAAAACTCTCCCAAAGTCTATAACTCAAGAGATAGATCTCAAATAGGAGGCCCCAAAAAGAAGCAGAATGCCACACCAAACAAAACGAGACACAACAACACAACGGGTAGACCTCAAACACCACCAAATACATGTCGGAATCTACCACCCACTCAACAGCATATGACAAAGACAAAGGGGGATTTTCAAATCCCTACCGGTCCTCTTCCTTAGCCTTTGCTAGTTGGAACTGTTGCAGATTGGGGAATCCCATAACAGCCAAAGGTTACGAGACATACGCTTAAAAGTCTTCCCGGATGTCTTCTTTGTAATGGAAACAAAAAACCCCGATCACGTTGTTCTTGATACGTTTGAATGGATGGCTATGAGTCTAATGTTATTGTTCCACCTAACTGTGCAAATGGTGGCTGGCTTGCTCTCCTTTGGAATAAGGAAATCAACTAAGAATTTTTTGCTACATCTCAAAATTTCATACATTCTCGTATAAAGTACAAAAAAAGCAAGCTTCTATGCTACCTTCATCTACGGAGAGAGCCCGATCAATCCAAACGGCATGAACAATGGGCAGTCATCTCAAACCTTGAACCACCACCACAAGTGTCTTGGTTTCTAACAGGAGATTTCAATGAAATCATCAATAATGATGAGAAAACAGGAGGTCGAGTACGTGTTGAGGCCACGTTCGTAGACTTTCGCACATTCATGTCGCAAAATGATCTCTTTGACCTAAAACACTCCGGAAATTTTGTATTGGCGTTGGTACAGGGGAACACACTTGGTTCATTGTCGGCTTGATAGATCCCTCTCCAACAGTTCATGGGCAGACCTTTTTCCAACACAGAGATGTCGTTACCTAAAATTCGAGGGCTCGGACCACCGGCCTTTGATCACCTACTTTAATCCAGAGAAGAAAAGGAAAAAGGGCCTCTTTCATTATGATCGCCGGCTCAGAGATAATAAAGAAGTCCATGATCTCATCTCTAAAACATGGCACTCTTCTGCGGACAACTCTAGGGAACAGAGGATATCTATATGTCGCTCAGCCATCTATCGATGGAACAAAGACAATTACTCAAATAGCTTGAAAAAAATCGAGACATCAAAACAGATGTTGGATAGGGCATATGAGCGAGAGGAGGACTACTGGAAACAGAGGAGTCGCACACTCTGGCTCACACTAGGAGACAAAAATACTTCCTACATTCACGCTATATCAAAAGGAAGAAGAGCTGTTAACAATTTATGTCCTAGAAAATACAACGGGGCTGGAAATTCATGAGGAACTTGAAATCATTGATGTAATCTCTACTTACTACACGAGTTGTTCACGTCAATCCCATTTAATGGCAAGCAAACAGTCGACGAAGCCCTTATACCAGTTATCTCCCAAGAGATGAATGCGAGTCTCATTGCTATCCCCACTCGGAAAGAAATAAAGGCAGCCACTTTATCCATACATGGTGATAAAGCACCCGGCCTGGATGGATTTCCGGCCAGCTTCTATCACACTAATTGGGCATCCATCAAAGAAGAGATAGTAAAAGAAGTGCAAGTATTTGGGACTCCCGAAAAAAGGAGTCGGCAAATATTTCGGACTCCCGGAACATTTTGGGAAACGCAAAAAAGACCTCTTCACATCTATTATAGATAGGATCCAACAAAAAGCCTTAAGTTAGTCCTCCAAGTTTCTCTCAACGGCCGGAAAGATGACCATGCTAAAATCTGTCTTGGCTTCTATCCCCACCTACGCCATGACTTGTTTCCTTCTACCGATAAGCCTATGCAAACGGATCCAGTCGGTCCTCACTTGATTTTGGTGGGATGCAACATCCGGGAAGAAAAAGATGTGTTGGGTAGCTTGAAAAATATTAGCAAAACCAAAAGGTCTCGGGGGCCTCAGTTTTAAGGAAATACAAGATTTCAACAAAGCCCTCCTAGCAAAATTAAGTTGGTGAATCCTCAACAAACCCAATACTCTTTTGAGCCGTCTGTTGTTAGCAAAGTACTGCCACCACACTCCGTTTCTATAAGTATCTCCCCCGGCTTCAGCATCATACGGATGGAGAGAAATCATTGCAGGCCGATATCTCGTCAAGAAAAATCTTGGGAAAGCTACCGGAAATGGGAAAGACACTCTAGCATGGGCTGAACCATGGCTTGCAATCCTTGAATGACTTAAGGAAGTCGAGCTTCAACCACGCAGAGACCGTGACGACCGACGAGGGTTCCAGCAAAGAATTACCACCATCTTATAGCAAAAAAAAAAAAAAATGAAAAGTGAAATCAGAAAAGAAAAAGAAGAGGAAGAAGATNATGAAAAGTGAAATCAGTAAAGAAAAAGAAGAGGAAGAAGATTACTGAGCTTAAAACCTTCAGATTCAACACAATGTCGACGGAATCGAAGAAGAATCGCAAGAGTAGAAGTGAGTCAAATATATTACTTCAGAAGTTCAGATACCATTCATTGGGCCCAAAGCCCATTAAAGATAAATTCAAAAACATTTAAAAAATATATATATATATATATATATCTTACGGATTTTTTTTAAAAAAAATTTAGAAAATTATATTCAGGTTGGTTTAGTCATTTTATACCTATTAAATTATTATTTTTAATTGAAGAGAGAGTATTTTTCAAATACCTAAATTCAAAAAAAAAAAAAAAATCAAATTCGCCTAAAACAAATCTCGGTCTATTTGAAATAGGCGATTTATGTTTTTAAGGATAACTATCAACGAATAATATTTGACTAATATTTACCGGAAAAAAAAAACATTGGACTAATTGATAAAAAAAAAAATGCAATCAAGAAAATGATGAAGGGTATAGTACAAATTCTTAGTGAATCAACTCGCTTTATAGGTTCTCATATCTTGTTGGATTTAAAGTTAATAGACCATTAATGCATCATATTCTTAATGTTTTTATTTTTGTTTTTTTTCCTGGCACGAAGATATTTTTCTAGACTCGATGTTTGGAAGTAAACTGTGCATGAGAAAATTGAGGAAGCTCATGATTTTTTGCCGGGAAAGTAGCCACAAAGTAACAAAACCAAACACATCTTTAATGAATCAGGTTAATAACCACGTGGGCACTTGTGGTTTCCCGCGCTCCGCGTCTCTCTCCCTTCTCAAGTATTTCTTCTCCGACAATTTTTTTTTAATAAATATATATGTCAATGTCTGAAACGAAACTTAATTAGAGTTAAATTTGAGGGTTTGGACATTAAATGTGCTTCACGTATTACCTTACAATGATCCGTGCATTTCGGATCGATAATTTTATTTCACCCTCTCCCAATAAACTATTCATACTTTTCATCTGTACTCGTTATTCATCTAAAGAGTAAGAAAGTGAAGTAAAACATACGATGAAAAAGAAAAGAATAAAATAAAAAATGATTATAAAGGAAGACATTAGACAGAATCGGATAAAAAAGAGCCTTTCTCCGGCCGAAATGAGGCTTTTATAGGGCCAAATCCTGAGCCCAATATCTTAACCAGAAGAAGAAATAGGCTTCGGTTTTGGCCATGACAATAATCTCCACGCCACAAAGAACTCTCTCCTCTTCAACAGATTCTCCAAATATATCTGCCTGTTTTGCCCTTAACCGGAACCGGAATTACCTCCGAGCTTCGCTTCCTGCTTTCACGTTTCAGAGAAGAAAGCCATTCATTGTGTTGATCCCTTAAACAACTCAAAAAATCTGTTCAAAATTCAAATGCTTGTTTCTCAAGTTTCATTGCTCTGTATTTGCAAATCCATCTCTTGTAGAATTTTATGAATCTTTCCGACCTGTGGATGCGAGAGATCCCCTGAGATGAATCTACATACTCTGTCTTCAACTTCTACGGAGCTCTCACCAGCCATTTTCTTAACACCAATCTCTTTCATCATCTTCCTAGTCACCCTCGACTCGTCCCACCTTCCTAAATCCGAGTATAAATTAGCTAAAAGCATATAGTTACCGCTGTTATTCGGTTCTAACTTAATCAGCTGATTCAATGCTTTTTCTCCGAGCTCACGATCGTGATGAACATTTGAAGCAGCTAGAAGAGATCCCCATATGGCAGCATTAGCCTCAAAGGGCAAGTTTTTAACAACTTCTTCGGCTTCTCGGAGTTTACCAGCCCGTCCTAGCAAATCAATCATGCATCCATAATGTTCAATGTTAGGTTGAATCCCGTATCTCAATCTCATTGAGCTAAACAAACTTTTCCCAAGATCAACCCAACCAACATGGCAACAAGCTGAAAGAACAGCAATGTAAGTAACATCGTTCGGTTTCACGCCAGCTTTAACCATACGGTTAAACATCGCTAAAGCTTCAGCTCCGAGCCCATGAGTAGCCAACCCGGTAATTATAGTCGTCCAGGTAACCACATTTCTCTCCTTAACAATCTCAAACTCCTCCAATGCCTTTGTTATATTACCCGATTTCGCATACAAATCGATGACCGCATTATTCAATGAAACTGCTCTCTTCATCCCTCGATGATCAACGTATCTACATATTCTTTCGCCTAACTCAAGTGACCCAAGATCAGCACAAGCTGAGAGTGCTGCCAAAAGAGTAACTTCATCTGGCTCAACATTCTCAATCAGCATTCTCTGAAACACTTCAATAGCTTCCCTTGCTCGTCCACTCTTTGCATATCCGGAGATCACACAAGTCCAAGAAACCGCATTCCTTATCCAACACGGCATCATCTCCAACAAACTCCTTGCTTCATCCATCTCACCCACTTTTCCATAGACCGCTAATAAGGCATTCCAAACAGTCACATCCTTTACACGCATTTCATCGAACACCTTATGTGCATCTCTTAAACCGCCACACGAACCATACATCTGAATCAAACTTGTACCAGCATGAACACTAGAATCAAAACCGAAAACGACCGTTTGCCCATGAATCTGTCTCCCAAACCAAACATCACGTACCCGAACAACAATCTTCAACACAAAAGGGAAAGTAAAAGTGTCTGGCTTTGAACATAAAGCCCAAAACTTTCTGTAAACTAAAACCGCAATTGCGTGAGCCTTTGGTTCATCAACGAGAGACAAAGCTCTAATCATAGTGTTGTAGAGATAAGTATTGGGAAATGGTTGATGGGTAAATACAGAGTAAGCATATCGGAGATGTTCAGAAGTAGAACATGCTTCGATGAATTTGGCAACGATGTGGTTGTCTCTGTTTAAACCGGTTATGATCATGGAACAATGAGCTTCCTTTAATGTTTTGAGGTTGGTTCCATGGGGTTTTGGAGAGGAAGCGAACCAATCTATGACTGAGACGGTGCACATTCTATGAATGTGCAGTCGCAGTGGCTGAAAATGCCATGAGCTCAAACTTAAGGCAGTCATGCGTTGCCACATTCTCTTTTTCTTTTTTTGCATTTAGTTCGACGAGTTTTAACTTTTAAGGACAGAATACTACTATTTAATTACATGAACCAAATGACTGAAAGGAACATTGATTGACTGCAACTCCAAAATCCACCAATAACAAAAAAAAAAAAAAAAAAATCAAATANCTGCAACTCCAAAATCCACCAAAAAAAAAAAAAAAAAAAAAAAATCACATATAATATGAAATTTAGGTCAATAATTATTCAACTTAGTATATATATATATATGGGAAAAATGTCCAAAAAAATTCCCTCAACTTTGAAAAATGGATGTTTTAATCAAAGACTTCGAAAACGTCATTTTAATCCCAAATTTTTGTTTGATTTTCTAAATAAATATCAAACTTTTGTTGATTTGCCAAAATAGACATATCGTTAACTGGGTTAACAAAAATAGTAAACGCTGTTAAAACGGTGTTAACGAAACTCGTTTAAACAAAACGACGTTGTTTTGTGAAAACTGAACACAAACATATACCCATCAAAATACAAAATATATACATATAAATGGTTGATATAGAAAGTATTATAAATATATATATCAATTTTATCAAAACTATATATATAAATCATTCAATGTATTAACATAGATTGACATAAAAAAAAAAGGGTTGATATCATGTTTTACATGTAAATGTATGTTAGTACATTAAATGATTTATATAGGTTTTGATAAAATTGATTCATACGAATTAAGAAACTATTTGTAGAACCATAACTGAATATAGTCTTCTTAATATGGATTGTTTATACCTAGTATTTAGAAGTATAGAAATGAAAAAGAGATACTTTAGGGGTACAGAGGACCCGAAATGAACGGTCGGTTTAAGCTCAATCCAACAACAAAATAATGGAAATTAGGGCTTTTCCTGGACTCCGGGTTTCTTATCCTAAGATGAGTACCGAAGGTTTAGGGTTTGTATTTCTGATTGATAATTCGTCTTAATCTTTTTCATATGAAGAAATTGGGTCACCAAACATCCCTAAGTGTCCTGGAGGGTTGTAGGTTTCGATTGATTCTCCCTTACTATGGATTTTCCGTACTTATTACGGTTTGATACCTCTATCTCTTTTGTATCCTGTGAAAAAGCAGTGAGTTTGAAAGCAAAAACAGCTCATAATTTCAGCATGAGGGAAAGACACCAAAACCCAAATTTGGATTTTGAAGGTCCGGCTTCTATGGAGATAATTTTTTAGTAGCTTCTTCTTAATGGTTTTATTATTATCTTGTTTACTATTTTTTGTAATTTTAGATTCTTGACTATGAAGGAGCATCTTGAGGTTTTCAAGCCTGATTCAAAAGAAGCCACAAGTTTGGTAAGAAAGGCTTCTTTCCCTATAAATTTATCCGAGAAACAGAGGTTTTGAACTCAAAGGTTTATCGGTTTGTTTGTATGTATGTTTTCTTTTTCAGGAACAGTTGATTGAGTTTTTTTTTTTTTTTGGTTGTATGTGTTTATTTTTTTTTCCAGAAACAAGTGATTGAGATTGTAATCATGGAGATTTTCCATAAACCTGAGGAGGTTCCAAAGGCCATTGCAACTAAGTTCAAAAAAAATTATTCATTGGTTTCTCCACACTAAAAGAATGTCTCCTACACTGGTTCAACTGAGAGTTTTTAGTCGCGTTAAAAAGATCGTTGATGATCAAGACATGCTTGTGTGTCTCTTTGAATGGTGTGACATAGCATAAGTGGTAAATGTATAGGTTATAGATATGATCAAATAAAGAATTAATACGAATTTAGGATTAGTTGGCATATTTATTGTCTGAAAAAGGTAATGGTTGGATTTGAGTCAAGTATTTCAATTTCTTTTTTTTTCTTTTTTTTTTTGTCGGCGTGTATTTCAAATTTCATGAACTAATTGTTATAGATAGACAATTTTATTTAAAATGGAAAATTTTGAAATTAAAATTGGCTATTTGACAACTGTTACAAATACTTGTGTGTAACTAAAGAAGAGATTAATCAATACAATTTATCTACAATTTCTTTACATATTTACTCCAAAATTTTCTTTTCTCCCATTAAATTTTTGAATAATTCAGCAAAAGAAAAATGTTTGGGTCAGGTACACACGAAATGAACGGCCGGTTTAAGCTCAATCCAACAGCGGGATGATGGACAATATGGCTTTATCTGGATTCCGGGTTCCTTTTTCTAAGATAAGTATTAGAGGTTTAGGGGTTTTTATTTCCGATTGATTATCCGTCTTAATCTCTTTCATATGAAGAAATTGGGTCACCAAACATCCTGAGTGTCCTAGAAGCCTATAGGTTTCAATTTATTCCCCCTTACTACGGATTTTCCATTCTTATTAGGGTTTGATAGCTCTATTTTTGTGTCCTGTGAAAAAGCAGTGAGTTTGAAAGAAAAAAACCTTATAATTTCATCATCGAGGGAAGACACCAAAACCCAAATTTGGATTTAGAAGGTGCGGCTTCTATGGAGATAATTTTTCAGTAGCTTCTTCTTAATGGCTCTATTATTATTTTTACTGTTTCTTGTAATTCTAGATTCTCGACAATGAAGGAGCATCTCGAGGTTATCAAGATTGTTTCGAAAGAAGCCACAGATTTGGTAAGAAATGCTTCTTTCCCTCTGAATTTCTGCGAGAAAATGGTTTGGGATTGTGTTATTTCAGAGGTTTTAAACTCAAAGATTTTTCAGTTTACTTGTTTGTGTTTGTTCTTTTCCAAGAACAGCTGATTGAGTTTTTTTTGTTTGGTTGTATATGTTTGTTCTTTTTCAGAAACTGGTGACTGAGACTGAAATCGTGGAGATTTTCCTTAAACTTGAGAAGGTTGCAAAGGCCATAGCAGCTAAATTCAAAAAATGATTCATTGGTTTCTCCACACTAAAAGAATGTCTCCTATGATGGAACAACTAAGAGTTTTTAGTCGCGTCGAAAGGATCGTCGATCATCAAGACATGCTTGTGTGTAAGATTGCAAAGATGCAAAAAAAAAGTTCTATTTTTTTGGACCAGCTGTATTCCTCACACTTTTCGACCTCATTGAACGGTGTGACAAAACAGAAGTGGTAAACGTTTAGGTAATGGATATGATAAAATAAAGATTTAAGACGAATTTAAGATTAATTGGCAGAATTATTGTCTGAATAAGTACTGATTGCATTTGAGTCAAGTATTTCAGACGAATTTAAGATTAATCATGTCGGCATGTATTTTAAAAGTTCATGACTAATTGTTACATATAAACAATTTTTAAAATGGAAAATGTTGAAATTAAATATTGGATACTTCTGACAATTGTTACAAATACTTGTGTGTAACTAAAGAAGAGATTAATCAATACAATTTCTCTACAATTTCTTTACACATTTACTCCAAAATTTTGTTTTCTCCCATTAAATTTTTGAATAATTCAGTAAAAGAAAAATATTTGGATCGGTCTGATGACCCGAAATGAACGGCCGGTTAAGCTCAATTCAACAACGGGATGATGGGCATTAAAGCTTTTGTGGGACTCCGGGTTTCTTTTCCTAAGATGAGTACCAGAGGTTTAAGGGTTCGTATTTTTGATTGAGTGTCCGTCTTAAATTTTTTTCATCTGAAGAAATTGGGTCACCAAACATCCCCGAGTGTCCTTGAAGGTTGTAGGTTTCAATTTCTTCCCCTTACTACGGTTTTTTCCTTACTTATTAGGGTTTGATGGCTTTATTTTCTTTGTGTCCTTATTTTCTCTGCGTCCTTAGAAAAAGCAGTGAGTTTGAAAGCAAAAACATCTCATAATTTCAGCATCGGGAAGGACACCAAAACCCAAATTTGGATTTCAAAGGTGTGTCTTCTATGGATATATATTTTCAGTAGCTTCTTCTTAATGGCTCTATTTGTTTGTTTACTGGTACATGTAATTCTAGATTGTTGACTATGAAGGAGCATCTCGAGTTTGTCAAGACTCTTTCGAAAGAAGCCATATATTAGGTAAGAAATGCTTCTTTCCCTCTGAATTTCTGCGAGAAAACGGTTTGGGATTGTGTTATTTCAGAGGTTTTGAACTAAAGATTATTTCGGTTTGCTTGTCTGTGTTTGATTGGGGTTTTTTTTTTTTTGGTTTTCTATGTTTGTTCCATGATCAGGTGATTGAGATTGAAATTGTGTAGATTTTTCATAAACTTGAAGAGGTTACAAAGGCATTGTCTCTTATGAGGTTGATATCATGTTTTAATCATAGCATTTGGGATCCTAGTATAATGTATTCATGGAGAATTAAATCCAATTTTCATCAATCCACCACTACACCATCTCCTATAGCTCGATTTAATCCAATCTTCATCAATCCTCCTTATTCACTTACGTAATTTTGTTTAACATAATTTCTTTTTGTTTGACCTAATTTCGCCTAACCAAATCTTCACCAATCCTCCTTCTCATATGGCTCGATCTCTCGATTCCTACTGATATAGATTTTTGTTTAACATAATTTTGTTTTGTTTGTGTGTTTAGATGATGAGGGGGTCAAGGTGTGCAGAGGGATCAAACTGAAGATGTAAGCTTATATTTGTTAACATTCTCTGCTTAATCAATCACTTCTTCTGATTCAGATCTACATCGATCGATATTTTGTAATTTGTATGTAATTTTGTATTTTGTAATTTTGTAATTTTTATTTTGTGTTTTGTAGGTTTGTAATTTTATATCAATATTTCCATGAATTTTCTAGTGGCAGTTTTGCAACCGTGAATTATGTTGCTTCCTCTGGATTCTTAATTACTTTATGTCCCTTCCATTGGACTCTTCTACTAGTACTCGACCCTGGAACATTGTTTTTATATTCTCCATAAAAAAGAGTCGATAATGCAAAATCGATGTTGTTCCACGGAGCCCAACTCGCAGGATCAATCGCATCATCTATAAATGATTGCATGATAACAAGACTTGACAGTGCACCCAGAGACGTCCCGAATATGTTTTCACATTTTGCTTGATTAGAAACAGATCCACGCTTGTTGTGATGTTGCATTTCTGGATCGAAAAACCCGAGTAATAAAATGAATTATATGTCCAACACTTTTATTCAATGGCTATATTTCCACAATTAAAATCTAACTCATAATACAGAAGTAAAGTCAAATTTTCTTTTACCATGGAAAAATAACATCTCTTTTTATTAGAATAAAATGAATTATATGTCCAAAGTGGAACATAATTAAGGTTATATGTATAAAGGAAAATGTGCTTTCTTGTTAGAGTGTCACTTCATCAACTCATACTCTCAAATAGTGACATATCATCTCAGTTATTTTAAATTGTAAATTATTTATATGATTAAGTTAAATGTTTACAACACTTTGATTCTCATATGAATTATTATAGTGGATTTACATAGAATGTGAAAAGATATTTGCTTAAAATGATATATATTGTAGATCATATACTTTTTCATAAATCAAACATAAATTCTATGATATATAATTCATCGTAGACAATATCCTATATCAATTCCGTACATATATTGATATTGTATGCTATACATAATTGTAGAGTTTTCTCCTTTGTAACCTTTAGTTTTAATCATTATAGAATATTTTTTAATTTCAAATTAATCCATACATGATAAGTATTTAAAATTTTGAAATAAAAATAAAATAAATTTATAAGCATAACATAAGCATATATTTAGGAAAATAGTTTATAAATATAAGGAAAATGTGAGTAAAAGAATAGCAATATTTTTAAAAAATTACATTATCATTCATTTATAAGATAAAATTATAAGTATATACAGATTCAGAATTATATTCTTTCATTTTTTCTTTTGTGAGATTATCATATTTACAAGGTTGATAATGACATCTATTTTTTTAATTTTAACTGTTAACAAAGATACCAATTTTGAGTTAAAAACCTAGACAAATTGTTTATAGTTCAAATATTAGTTTATACTAAGAATTTAAAAATAGAAAAAGCAAAAATATTTAATAAACATAAAAAATTACAAATCCGTGCATAGCGCGGAACACATCCCTAATAGCAAATAAACATAATAAAACGGAAAAAAAAAACTTGACTAGTATAAACTTATTGGGGGATTAAGAACTCACCTGAGAGAAACAGATATTGAATCAGAGAATTTTTAAATATATATATGATCACAAAAGGATGGATTATATATATATATATAATCGTAAAAAAAGGTTTATCAAATTAATTTTACCCAATCCCCTATACATATGTTTTTTGTCATGAAAAAATGTTTTAAATCAGCCAAATATATCTAATGTAATATTTGAAGATGTATATGCTTTTAAGTTGTATAAACATGCAAATAATTTACCTACATGAAATATGGCATATATAAAACTCTGGATTTGTTGAAAAATGTTTTACCCAGATCCCCTATACATATGTTTTTAATCATGAGAAACTGTTTTTAGCTGTCCAAATATTTTTTTAATAACTTTATATAAACCTGTATATGACATAATTTGATCACAACATTTAAGAGTATCTATATCTATAAAGAGAGCTTATCTCTCTTTTGGTGCTGCCACCTCAGTAGCCAACTAAGCATACACCTACTAACTAATTACATCAATAATTAAATACATGATGATTAAAGGAATTTGAAAAGTCATTACTCATATAAATTATAAAATTGAATCTTATACAATTATAATTTCATGAAACAATCATAGGATTAATACTTTATATTTTTCAAAACAACTTTTCATCTACATCTATAAAGAGAGTTTTTCTCTCTTTTGGTGCTGCCACCTCAGCAGCCAACTAAGCACACACCTACTAACTAATTACATCAATAATTAAATACATGATGATTATAAGAATTTGAAAAGTCATTACTCATATAAAATTTGAATCTTATACAATTATAATTTCATGAAACAATCATAGGATTAATACTTTATATTTTCAAAACAACTTTTCATTAATTAATTTTAAAAATATTAACTATATATGATATTAAATATTATGTTAAAGGAATTTAAAAAGTTATTATTCATATCATAAATCATAAAACTAAAAACTCATACCATTAAAAATTAAATAAAAATAAAATAATTTGTTTATAATACATTGCATATTTTATTTATATTTTGATAACCTAATATGTATTCATTGAGATATTATTACTGTTAATACTCCTCAGTTATATTAAATAACGTGGGGGAAGGAATAATTTTCAATTTTAGGGTAGAAATATAACAAAAATAAATGGAAGAGAACTAGAGAGATAATCAGTCTCTTGGAATCTTAGACGGCAAGAGATGGACGATTTAATTCGTATTTAGCACTTGGTGGACCAGCATGGCTTCATGATAGAATAAGTAGGGAGGCAAATGTGAGCAATTGAACACTCTTTATTTAAGAGTTAGATTGTGATTGTATTGAAGTTTAATTTTGGTTTGTGGGAAGATTTGTTTTTCTATGCATGATTTGTAATGCTAATCTTATGAATTTAATAAAAGAAAACCAAAAAATTTAAAAAGCTCATACAACAAGAGATGGACGCTTTCATTCGTATTTAGTACTTGGTGGACCAGCATAGCTTCAGGATAGAATACGTAGGGAGGCAGCAATTGAACATTCTTTATTTGAGAGTTAGATTGTGATTGTCTTGAAGTTTAATTTTGGTTTTGTGGGAAGGTTTGTTTCCCTGTGCATGATTTGTAATGCTACACATTAACTACCTTATGAATTTAAAAAAAGAAAAAAAAAACTCACGCGACATATATTCAAAACGAACAAATTTAAATACATGGAAAATATAACAAAAAAAATGGAAGAGGACTAGAGAGATAGTCTCTTGAAATCTCAGATGATAAGAGATAGACGATTTCATTCGTATTTAGCACTTGGTGGACAATCATGGCTTCATGATAGAAACTTTCAGGAGGTAAATGGGAGCAATTGGACACTCTTTATTGATGTGTTAGATTGTGATTATGTTGAAGTTTAATTTTGGTTTTGTGGGAAGATTTGTTTCCCTTTGCATGATTTGTAATGCTACATGTTAGTCATCTTATGAATAAAATAAAAGAAGATAAAAAAAAAAAATCTTAGGCGTCAAAAGATGGGCGATTTCATTCGTATTTAGCACTTGATGGACCAGCATAGCTTTATGATAGAATATGTAGGGAGGCACATGGGAGCAATATAACACTCTTTATTTAAGAGGTAGATTGTGACTAAATGCACTGAAACTAAATATGTAATTAATATGTGAAGTATATATTAAATTAATTATTTTATCAAAATTAATTATTGAAAATTTGGAATTTGGAATGATGTGGCACATATGTGGTTGATGAGGTATCTTCACCAAAAGAGAGAAAAGCTTACATGTGATTGTGTTGAAGTTTAATTTTTGTTTTGTGGGAAGGTTTTTAATGCAACACATTAGCTATATGAAATTAACAAAAGAAGATAAATTTTTTTCTCAAATGACATATATTCAAAACGAACAAATTTAAATACTTGGAAAATAAAGCAAAAAATAAATGCAAGAGGACTGGAGAGATAATCAGTCTCTTGAAATCTCAAACGACAAAAGATGAACGATTTTATTTGTATTTAGCACTTGGTGGACCGGCATGACTTCATGATTGAATAAGTAGGGAGACAAATGAGAGCAATTGGACATTCTTTATATAAGAGTTAGATTGTGATTGTGTTGAAGTTTAATTTTGGGGTTTGTGGGAAGGTTTGTTTCCTTTTGTATGATCTATTATGCTACATATTAGCTCTCTTATGAATTTAACGATAGACGAAAAAAAAAAAAATACTCAGACGATAAATATTTAAAACTAAGAAATATAAATACGTGAAAAATAAAAAAAAATGATTTTAGGAATATCTACACATTTAAAAATGATTAGAAACTATTTCAGATTTTCATGGTGGTAAGAAATTGAAAATAACCGTTTCATTTATAATAAGATATTAAACTCCGTACTTGTAGTAGATGTGTAATTATCTTTTTTTTTTGTCAAGAATTATCTTATCCAACACAAATCATAAACTATTAATTAAAACAATATTCATATCAATAAATAAAACAATTAAATAAAAACTAAACAAAAATCATGATTGCATACTAACATAGTGTTCAAAACAACATGACAAAAGGTTTTTCAATACACTTTCAAATAATAAATCATATAAATCGTAGAGATTATATGTAATAAATATTTTTAAACAACATGACAAAAATCTTTTTAAAAAGTATACTACAATTACAAAAACATGTGTGAGACATAGTTATCCTGATAACAAAACAAATGGAAAATAAAAAGTATTACATTCCGCGCGTAGCAACAACTAGTAAAATATAAGATTTATGGAAAGATAATTTGTCATAAAATACGTAACCAATCAACTAAGTTTAATTGTCCAATTCACATAGTAGACCACGTCATCTTTGTTCTAATTATGTAACATTTCTTTTGAAAAACGACTTCCTAAATGGCTAATTCATATCTAGATGATACATAAATTTCACTCGATTTTAGCATACACCAAATTCATTATTTGGATATTTGTAATCTTTTTTTGGTATATTTGAGATGGTTTTGAATGTTTTTTTTTTTTTTTTGAATGTTGATTACACAGCTTCGTTTGGCTTGATTAATTTTAGTTCGTCCAGCATTAAAAATAGGTCCCCATTGACTCATAATTCATAAGTACTGAAGTACGCTATGTACTTTCGGGGTTATATGCCCAATCCTACAAATCATTTGTCTACATGTACTTTAGAAATTAAAAAATAACAAATATTCACATCTATTGGAACTACAAACAAATCTTAGAAGGATACTGAACAAACACACCTCAGTTTCACTCAATAACTATAAATATACCATCATTAAAGTCGGATGGCCGAAAACACGACGACTCCATAGAAACAAGTTATATGGAGAAATTCTCGGTTTGTAGAAACCCGGTTTTCATATCTTTTGAAGAGCTCGTCGCATAAATCGGAGCCAAGATAAGCCTCAACCATTGGACGAATAGCAGCTTGAACCAAATTGGTCCTAGCTCGTCCGTATGAAACCGGATCTTTCTTCCACTCCTCTTTCTTTTCATCAGAGTGTTCAATTATTGTCATGTATTCCATTTTCTCAATCTTGAAGCCACCGATCCTGTTGATTCCAGCTGCTACTTCCTCCGGACTTCTCATGTACGCCGGAATGTTAAATCCGTCTCTTGACTCTTCATCTATCAAACCCTTTTATCCCAATAAACATCAAAAGTTTTAACCTATAGTAATGGTATTAGCCAACACTTGAATTGTGGAAATAGATATAATTACGGGTTATAAGGAAGACCATTTTGAACGGTTATGTAATGAGAATCCTATGCATATATGCAAAAAAAAAAAAAAGGATAATAAGCACCCACACACACGTGTCTTGGTGTAATGTATAGATGCATTTACCTCATCTATTAGATCTTGCCAAGCTTGTTTCATGGTAGTTGTGAAAGGATGTTTGGCTCGAGTATCTTGGTCCCCAAATTGGCTACTTGAGCCCGAAGGACGACCACCCATCAACACAAACAACACTCCTCCTTTCACCATTTCTTCTTTCCGACACTTCAAGAACTCTTCCAAATCTTTCTCTGATTGCTCTGCGTATGCTTCAACCACTTCCTTCTTCGCTCCTTCGATCCAAGTTTTCCCTTTGTTCCACGTTTCTGATCCTTTCTCCATTACTTTCTCCGGTATCTGTATAATCCCAATGCAATCAATATTCATTCGGAAAATAGTATAGTCATCATCATGTAATGTTCTTGTTTCTAGAGTAATCAAACTTATCAAGAAAATGTTGAAAAGGTCGATTTTCTCTTTTTTTAATTGATTAAGGTGATGGATATTCTTGACTGTAATAAATTTATAGTCGTAACGTACATCCTCTCACTCTATATGAAATTCTATTTCCTACCACTAGAAAAGAGAATAATAATTACGTTACAGAAACGGGAAAAAAAAAAACATCATTGTAATGATATATATATAAAAAAGTTAAACCTGAGAGAGCCAGTGTAAAGCATTTAAGCTCACAGCGACATGAGTCGTTCCTCTCGGGAAAAGCCGATTGTAGAACGAACCGGCGACCCCTCCGGCGAAATATGTCGCCGGGGAATTACCTTTCTGTCTCTCAGCCAAGAGCTTAAACAACATGTTGAAATCATTAGAAGGCAAGTCAGAGAAGAAAGCCTCAAACTCCGGTGACCCACCACCGTATCGCCCGCGTAGGATCTCAACCACCGTATCAACAGTAGCGAAAGCGTTTTCCCCGGTGGCGCAGCCGAGGTCAGTGATTCTGATGGGAGAGTTGGAAGGGAAAAGTTTGATGGATTGGAGAGATGCGACGAGGATTGGCTTGCTTAAGGAAATAGCTACAGCTTGGCTATCGGAATTGTTGACGTAGCTGACGTCATCTTCGCCGCCTTGCATAGCGAAGACACGGTGGAGACTGGTGGTGGTCCAGTCTTTGGCCGTTAAGGCAACGCTTGGTAACTCCATTATTATTCTCTCTCTACTGAACAAGAAGAGGAACAGCTCTTTTTGGTGTTGGACTGAGAGATATGAGAGGCTTTGTTTTTATAGACATACATTCATGCATACTGAATTTTTTTTGTTGGTAAATGGTTAATTATATTGGGTTTTTAATAAAGAATTTGTGTTGGTTTGCAACTCATAAAGTTTAATACATTTCTTGTTTATGGAGACTATTGGAGTGTGTATATTTTTATGTTTTTGTGTTGGTATGTTACCTTACAAATTCCAATTAAAATTGTAAAGAATGGTTTGATGGTTCCTTTAGTTCTACCGGATTTCGTGACAAAGGCAAATATTTTAATTATTGTTGGCACATAATGCATGTTGTAGAATAACTGATAAAAAAAAAAAATAGTTCTATAATTTATTTCTTAGTTGCCCTTTTTATTGAATTTTTTTTGGCATATATACATAAACTGTAAATGATATAAGCTATTTTATAAGTTTGAGTATTTAGTTGACTAAAATTATTATTTCAGACCAATCGTTTTGAACTGTTTAATATTATTCAAGCATTATAAGATTGGCCAGCGGTGTAGCTCGATCAACGCACATAAAATCTCTAGAATTCGATTATGTAAACAATTATCTACCTGTATAAGCCCAATTTTTCTGGATTTTAATATATTAATGTATGGTTGCTAAATTTTTTTTTTTTTAAATATATATTATCAAATCTCCTAACCCTAAACCTAAATTTTAGAGATTCAATTTTAAACAGATACAAAATAATTAGCCTAAATGAGATGACACTAATTTATATGTGCCTTCTAATAAAAACTTATTTTTTTCAATAAAGTCGACAATTATGCTACCTAATGCATATTAGTTGTTGGAAAGATATATTTTTGTTTATTTTTATCTTTTTCACCGATCCATCTCAAGAATATATTGGTACATGCAAGCATGATATGCATCATTATATTTATATAAGTAATTAAATAAAGACTACAGTCGGTATAAATCAGTTACAGTAAGGAGATAAATTTATTTAAATTACTGAGGCATTTAGAGTTACTAGTTGTGGACCACTTAAACTAAATTGAGATAAAAATAAATAAATAAATAAACAGTCTATATATAGAGATATTTTATTTCAGGCCTTGGAGAGTTCAATTCTCACAATGCCTTGTAAGGGAAATTTTACATTACCAGAATTTTCTACTATAAGCACTTTGAATGTCTTCCACGTAACTGAATCAATTACTGGAAGAGTTCATATGTTTCCTTCCTTTAAGACTTGCGTGATATAATTATTTTATATAATAACACATATATACATGTCTGTTTTTATGAGAAGCATACATATAATATATACAAGTCGTGGTCAGTGTTTACTCATATAAAAGAAATTGGCAGTTACGTTTTGCTTTGTATGTAGCGTTATTTATGAATGTCTTTGTCTCTCTGCTCTAGATTCTTTTCCTCATTTTCGTATTATACATGACAAAAATAAATTATATCTTTTAAGGTTTATCACTATTCTTCCAGAAAAGAGTCTTATGTCTTTATTTATCCATCTTTTTCTTCGTTGCTTTATATTAATGTATTGAACTTTCGTATATATATATTTTTAAAACAATTAAGGAGTGATTCGGGTTTTTGCCACTTGACTAATCCCCTTACCGGATTTTTTAATAGGCTTAATGCATTACACCATTTTCGATTGGCCAAATGTGTAATAGACCCAGTCCAATGGACTCTTAAGATTCGGCCTAAGAGGGGAAGGTCCAGCAGATCAAGGCCCACTTCAAAAAAATCCTAGGGACCCTCCCCCCACACTATATAAAGCGACCTATTCCTCACAGATTTGAACTCAGAAAGATTCAGAATGAAGCCCTTCTAGAATCTCGACCTGCACGCCGTAGCCACCGCGAACCAAAGCCATCTCGCTGGTTACTGGAGTCTGCCGCCGCGTCGCCGCCGTCGTCCACCGCAGCGTCGTCGCCATCGTCCACCGCCGCACCACCGCCGTCCGCCGCCACCGGTAAGTTTCCGGCCTCCGTTTCTTCTCGTTTCTTCACGAAACTCTTCCTAACCTCCGGATCTACACCCGCACAGCCGTCTCCGCCGCTCGCCGCCGTCCACGTGCCCGCACGCGCCGCCGCAAGAGTCTCACGCGCCGCCTGCGCATGAGTTGCACGCGCTGTCGTCTTTGTCCGCGCGTGAGTTCCACGCGCCGCCGGCCTTCCCCGCGGGTGAGTCACACGCGCCATTGCCTCGAATCCATTGTCCGTTTTTTCGTTAATCTCAAGATGAGGACTCACCAAACCTTTTCCGTTCCAGATTTGTACTCCTACACATCCAGAAATGGGCCCCTTAATGTAGATCTGATTTACTTGCATGTGAGCAGAATCTAATTAATTGACTATGGGCCTGAATAGTTTATGTGATTTATGGGCTTGAGCCAATGCAATGATGGACCGTAATATATTAAAGTTAAATGGCTTGTTGTGAAGTGATAAGTTGAGAATTGTTGAGTTATTTTCTTTTATTGATCGAAAAGTATGTTTTCATGTTATTCGGAATTCGGTAGAAATTGCTTTCGTTGGCTAAGGATACGTTCCTTTGCCCATTCGGTCTGGTTATAGGAGACGTTCTTAACCCATTCGATTATTCGGCTATTCAGTTATGTGAATTTGGAATGTGTTATGTGAATATGGAATGTGGTATGTGGAACCGATAATTTGGAATGAGTGAAGTATCAATTTGAATCTATTTGTTGCTTGCTTGAATGCGATATGTTAGTACGCTGGCGTGGTTAAGCCCTAGATGTTTCCTCACTGCATATTTTGTACTCACCCCTCCTCTCTTCCCTGTTCACAGATCAGTAGGGATTGTACCGGTTCGAAGGTGTGGTGTTGATGGGATTTATTGCTTGTCTCCCCTTTAATTTGAAATTATTTATTAGTCGAGTTGAATTTGGAGTTGAAACTGAGTGTTCGTTGAGTTCATGTTATTTGTTGACTTTTGCGGTTGGATTACTTTTTAATAAAAGAATAAGTGGACTTTTCGATACCGAATTTAATGCCCATCTCACACGTGTTGGGGATGTGATATGATAATGGACCAGCAGCTTGAACCAGAGGAAGGAGCTAAGGAG
>OVAP01000724.1:0-25125 GCA_900406295.1 Aurinia saxatilis
CGACAGTTGTAGTTTTAAGGTCTTAATCAGTTCAAAAATACAAACTTATTACTAGGTCTAGAATGATTGTTTGATGCTTGGTTGATGAGAACGATTGAGATATGGTTATGTGTGGGTTATACCTTGCTATGTTATGTGGTTGTTGATTTTGGGTGATGTCGGACTGAGACCGTTAGACATGGCGATTACGGTGGAGCCCGTTAACCGGCTGACGAGCCAGAAGGTGGCAGAAGACCTTTCGAGGTGCCTAACCAGCCAAGGATAGTGTCATGGAATGTTATATGATGTGTTGTGATATGTTATATGTTCTAGATTTGTTTATGAGTGTTATGTATGCTAGTGTTGTGTTGTTCTGGATTTGGTATTGCGGTTGCAGGTTGCTTAGTAGTGTTGGGAATCAGTTTGGGTAAAACATGATTTTCCTCACTGAGTAATTCATTACTCACCCCTTTTTCCCCCTTTTAGTGTTGTGCAGGTTTGCGTGTGAATCAAGTTAGGGCGCGAGACTCAGGGCTCAAAGTGAGCGAGGACGGGGTGTTACAATAATGCTTTCAGTTTTGTTGATACAAAAACCAGATAATCTACTACAAATTGTTTTTATTTCAATTTGTTAAAAAGTGATCGAAAATGTTTATGTGCAAGGAATCATCTAGTAAAATCTTACCACAATGCTTAATGTATCTATTAGTTCTTTGAAATAATCTTCTACAAATTGTATGATTTCACAAACCATGAGGTTCTCATTTGCGAAATTTCGAGAACTGTCTGGAGTAGGTTACAAGTCCAGAATTGTATGATTAAGAAGGAGAGTTCTCTGTCTTGCTTGATCAAGCTAGCTTTCGATGTTTCACCCTTCACCAACACTCTTCATAATCTATGCGCATTTTATGCAGTCATCCGTCATCACCCATTTTAAAAGTTGTAATATTTGAGTTTTGTTTATATGTTTCTCATTCATTGGAAAGAAAAAAAAACAGTTATCTTGTTTGAATTGCCTTCTTAATAAAAGCCACAAGTTGCCATTTTGTTCAAACATAATTGTGTCACACCAATCCATTTGAATACCTTTACATAGATGTGTGCACATAACCACTTGTTTCCGTTGTTAACTAGAAATATTAAATGCTCCTAACTTGATTCACCCAGACCGAAATCGCAAAAAAAAACCTTTGTTACCGTCTAGACTCTGGTTAAGAATCCTTTTCAACAAAAAACCAGATGTTATACTTGGGAAATAGTGGTAAATTTATTTCCCTTGGACATCACCCACTTTTCAACACCACCACATATGCCAGAACACAATGGTATTTTTTGTTAAATATTATGGAATTAGCAATTTTAACCAAGCAAATAAACAACGTTAAGAAAATAGACAAAATTTAAAAATGAAGGCGAGATTTGATCTCTTTTCTTAACTCAATCTCTCGTAGTGTGACAGGTTTTTTATAGATTCATGAGCCCCAAGATACAACCATAGGAAACCATATCCCAACACTGAATCATATTTCTAACGAACATAATAATCTACTATACTCTTGAATACAAAAAGAAGTACCTTCAAAGGTAAGAGATTGCTAGAGAGTGTTTTTGTTTGCGGTATAGAGTCCATGGGCAACCGACAACGGGCCACGAGCGCGTGCGTGTGTAGTCTTTCATCCTCTCTTTTTCTTACTTAACTAGACTAATATAATTAATAGTCACTATATAAGCTACTTGAAATTTTTTTCAAACTTCGTGAGGCATTTTGCCACTTAATCTTATAAGTTAATGAATCATTTTTCATTTACTCATGGTTAAGACTCATTTCTTACTCACGCACATTTCTCATTAAGGCCCATAAGACCATTCATAAAAATAATTTCTAACAATTTTTCCGAACAAAAATATTGACACATTGTTGAAAACTTGAAATGGTCTATTCAGTCAAGCATCGATGCCAAATTCACAACTGGGCCGGTCTTGATCGATTTATAATGTGATAATCACATGTTTCCACTAATCTCGTAAAACTTTCACGTGTATGCATAGACTTTTGTATATAGATGGACAAGCCGGTGCAATCATGAGGAGAAGGATAATAGAAGAGGAAGAAGAAAGTAGAGAACCCCATGGTGTGACTGATGCGCCCCCAAAAGTATTTTTTTAGACATTGAGACATCCTCGATTGCTTTAAACCAACATACACAACTAGCTATGCCCGTCACAAACTAAAATATAAAGGAGAAAAAGAATAGAGACACGAGTGGATCAGAGTTTGTTAAGGGAATA
Organism: Aurinia saxatilis; assembly: GCA_900406295.1. NCBI lineage: Eukaryota > Viridiplantae > Streptophyta > Magnoliopsida > Brassicales > Brassicaceae > Aurinia > Aurinia saxatilis. Next base: position 2,269 of record OVAP01000724.1, read on the forward strand.
ACATTGTGGGCACTCATATACACGATGGCTGCTATGTTGAGGCTTACGATGATGCTGGTCATCGCGAGATCGTACCATAAGTTCCAATTCATCCTTGCAACCAAAAGTCCAAAACTATTAACAAATAATTTTAGGAAGGATTAGTATCAGTTAATAACTAGGCGATTCATCGGTAATTATAGCACCATGCTTATTAACAGCAACACTACAATCAGTCATGGCTTCTAGCCTTGTAGGATCTATCGTGTTTATATATCACTGTAACGTATATGTGTTCTTTATTAATTTAACAAGGAGTCTCAGAGATGGTCTGTACAATAAGGATAGGGAATTTAGCATGAGAGATATACAAGTGTAACGTCTTTTTTCTTTTTTGCTCAACAAGTTAGCTCTCTATGTGACAGCGTTAGAGATCATACAAAAAAAAATAAAAAATTATTCATTTTGGTAAGTTAATACACAAAAATTGAATATTTTTTCCAAATTATCAAATGATATCAATATTTTAATATTTTAAAATCCGTTAAATATCATACGGAAAAAAATTTAAAAAATCCTTAAATTTGATGGGTTAATAGTAATACACAAAAATTGAGTTATTTTTCTTTTCTTTTTAATTATCAAATGGTATCAATACTTTGATATTTTGAATACGGTTCGAGATCATACACAAGAATTTTAAAATCATTAAACTCAATGGGTAATATACAAAAAGTGAAACAATTAAATCATGATTTTATACAAAACTCAATTTCCATTTAATTAATTAGATCCAAGAAACTGTATATTAATTATTTATTCTTTCACCCAAATTAAAATCACAGGAATCTCATATTGTGATATGGCTAAATATACTATATATAACTAATTAGTGTAATATTATTATATTAACATGGTTTAATTAAGAGAGAGACAGATACACTTGAAGACTAGAATCTTCAATTTCGTGATTTGAATTACCAAATTGAACCTATATAACTTGGTTAATAATAAATAGATCTAACTTATTAATCTGGTCAATTTCTTGTTTTTATTTATTGCACCAATATTTGTGTTTTTTTCTATCAACAAAATATAACATGTATTAAATTGGTTCCAACCCATACAAAGTGACACAATGACATCTCTAGCACAAATCACTAGACTAAAAATCCTGATCCACTAATATTTGTGATTTTACACCATTTTTTGCATTTTTCATGTTTATAATTTCCTTGTTAAGAGATCAACAGTATTTATGTTCAAAGCATAAAATATAATATTTTTAGATGAAAATTGGAACTAATGTAAATATGAGTTACAAAATTATTTCGCTATGCATTGCTAAAACAGAAATCAATCAGCCATTATTACTCTTACTCGCAACACACGAAGATGATGCAACATCTCCTCCATTGTTTCTTCTTTCAACCTCCTCAGAGAGTTTCTCATAAAACTCCTCGTACTTCTTCAGCAGTTGTTTCACCTCTTCATCTTCCTTCACCTCCTTTGGATCAATTTTCCACCACACGTCCTCCTGTACTGCAGCCTCCTCGCTTGCCATCACTCTTGCTGATTCCTCCTCCGCATCCGATTTCTCTACCACTGAGTTATACACTTGGCAGAGTTCCTCCAGCTTGTGAGCATACACCGTGGAGGAAGAGGATGAGGACGAGGAGCCCTCTCCATTGAGAAACCGCAGCGCCACGGTTTCGAAAGATGGGTTGCCGAATGTATACGGTTTACCCGAGCCGGAATAGGTCAGAAACCCAACCTCAGCTCCGCAGAGAATGGAGATCTCACTGAGCTTAGTGTAAATCCCTTTTCTGCGTTTCGAAAGTGTGACCAATCGATCTTCATCTCTCTCTATTTTTCTTATGCTTATTTTTTGTTTGCCTTTGGTTTTTTTTCCCCTCATTTTGGTTTTGAAATTATACCCCAAAAAAAAAAGAGAAGAGAAATTTAGAAGTATAAAAGATGTGTTTTTTTTTTAGCTAGGGAATATGTTTTTTTTTCAATGCATGATTTGGGTTTTTATACTGATAAAACTAATTATTATGTTGCATGAAAACGTAGTCAATATTGCTTGGGAGTTTGACCTTGTTATTTTGGTAGATTAACCAAGAGTCATATCATAATTGATTAAAATCTTATCAGAAGAAGTCAGTCAAATATGTAATTGATGTTGCTACTGATTAGTTTTTAAAAAAAATTTGACTAGCTATTAGTTTTAAAAATCAACAATATTAGTCAAATTTTATAATAAGTTGATCAAATAAATATTACTATCTTTACAAAAATATTTTAGTTAAAGCATATAAAATATGTTCTTACATAATTTTGAATTAACTAATTTAGTTTTCAAAATTCTTAAAATATTCAGAAGAAGCCAGCCAAACATGTAACTTATGTAGCTACTAATTAACTTTATTTTAAAAGAAATTTGTTTTTACTAGCTATTTGTTTTTGGGGAAAAAAATATTAGTCAACTTTTATAATCAAATGAATAAAACTGAAATGAAAACCTCTATACAATATTTTGATTAAAGAGCATGATATATGTTTTTATAAAAAAAGTTGATTTAGTCATCAGCAACATGTTTTAAAAAATAAATCCAGAAATAAGGAAAAAATAATGAGAAATTCCTCAAAATACCATCATTTGGAATGATAGTTCCAAAAATACCACTATAAGTTTAATTTTTCAAAAATACCACTAAAATTTATGTATTCCAAAAATACCCCAAATACTAAAAAATAATTTTCAAAGGTTTAGAATTTATTTATTTTTGTTTGGATTAATTATTTTATATTTAGGGTTTAGTTTTGAAGGGTTAAGGTTAAGTTTTGAGGGTTTAGGGTTTAGTTTTGCATGTTTAAAATTTAATTCAAATTTAATGGTATTTTTGAAATATTAAAATCTTTTAGTCGTATTTTCAGAAAACAAAATTTTTAGTAGTATTTTTGGAACTACCACTTCAAATGATGGTATTTTAGAGATTCTCCCGTAAATAAATATGTTTTGTTTTCTTGGCCAAAGAAGTACTTGTTTTTTTTTTTAATGTACCTCTTTAGCATTGGAATCAAGTATTCCGACATTCGTAATTCTGAGCCATTCTACAAAAAAATATGAAACTTTCAAATTTTATTTCTTGGCTAAAATTTCTAAATTTCTTCCTTTTTGGTTAATCTTATTAAATTATCTTTGTTTGCTAAAATAAGAGAAAACAAAACAAAAGGTAACATAGAATAAATATCCGAAAAGTAGAGAAAAATGAAAATCGATTAGTCACATTCTCAAAACGTAGAAATGGGATCTACACTAAGCTCAATGAACTCTCTATTCCCTTTGGAGCACGAGTTTGATTTATTGTGTAATAAAAAAAACGATGAAGATAGATTAATTACAACTCACGAGAAGACTGATTCTAATTAAAATATACAAGTGAACATAAAGTTATACGGACTTGGATTCATGATAAGAAAATAGTGTATTTTGCATCAAAAAAATTGTATGACATTAATCCGTGATTAATATTGTTTGTTATATGTCATATTCGGGATATTAAAATCTATAAATTCAAATAAATCAAATGCTAAGTATTACTTAGATATGTGTAAGTAATTAAATTTATAACTTATTAATTATAAACAATCGTTAGTAAAAAAAGAAAAAAGAGAGGAGGAAATTAAATTAGTTAAATACTTAAATCTAACTAAGAGCTCGGAGTTGCTGACCAAAAGACTAAAAGTAAACAAATGATTGTAACGTGTAAAGTGCAAATATAAGCGGAAAAAAAACAACAATCAAAATCTATCATGAACAGCAATGGTGTATATTTTTAATATTTTCAAAAATGATTCAAAAATGATTACCTTGTAACTTGGATACGTAACCTTCGATCATCTTGATGGGTTGATGGTGCTAAATTGCTTTCCTCCCACCTCACAAAACTTGAAAAATATTAGAAATTTACATTGCAAAGTACATATCTAAAAAAAAAAAATTGTCTTCTGTGAATATATATAGACAAAAAGAAAAAAACAATTACGCGGTCGTAATATCATTATTACTCATTAAATTTGTTGCGATAAAATATATTATGATATTTTTTGAGTTTTGACTAACCATTTAAACCGATACTTCTTTATTTTTTATTTTTGGTCAAGAACACGTATTGCTTTTTTAAGTATAAAAGTCATATGTACAATTCCATTATCTAAAATTTTTTTTTGTCTTTTGTGAATATGTATACACAACATGGAAAAAAAACAATTCTATTAAACTTGTGGTCGTAGTATCATTATTATTCATTAATTTTGTTACGATAGAATATATACAATATTATTTTATTTTTAACTAGCCATTTAAATCGATACTTTTTTTGTCAAGAACGTCTATTATTTTCTTAAGTATTTTCAAAGCTATTGATGACTTTCAAGACCAAACACACTAAACATTTCTCAGGATTAAACATGTGGAAACATCCCGCTCAGGTAAGATGGCCGGAGAGTGGTAGATTCAAGTATATAGTCACAATGTTTCACCACCATGAGCCGAACAAGATGGCATGATTTAAGCATAAATTAGAAAGATGATTGTGAGAACATGTTGATCTCGTTGTAAAGCTAAATGAGGTGTTTGATTTTGTTTTTGGTGTCTTTCTTTTTAACACCAAAGGCTATTATTGATGGGATCATAGTCCCATAGACAATCCAGAAACAGGTACAAAGCAAGGGACTTGCAATAGCAAGTAACCCAAAACAAGGATAAAATAACAAAAGAAAAAACAAGTCAATGGATTTGTGCATTAGAATTTAGTTGTCTCGCTAACCACTGGGGGTCACCACGGGAGAGATAAGACTGATATCGATGCTCTTGAGTAACGCTTGATGCTATTTTTTTAGGTACTTATATTAACATCACGTGCAGTTAAGGACACAACAAACCCCGGAATCAAATTCAACGCCACTTTTACTTCTTCGAGAAGGGTCCGAAAATGAGGAAATTTGAAAGGATAAGAAACCGCTTCATAAGTTGTTGCTGGAGACATCTAAAAAATTACCCTCATTTGATGTAGATCACTCCAAGAAGAAGCTTCTCAAAGAAGACTCCAAATTGGATGATATTGATGAGTAGGACCTCGTGCTATGGAACAAAGAAGGGCCAAATACATCTCAACCAAGAAACCCCACCATTAATATGAGTATTAATCCAAAAAGCTGCGACATTGTACTTCCGCACTTGGTATCTAGTTTCTCGTTTTAGTTTGTGAGCCTAAAACCTATATAATCTGTTTTTCACTTTAAAAGTAGCCGGAACATTAATCTTCGATGGAAATAGTCAAGATCATCATTCATAGTGAGAAGGTTTGTGTCCTTCTATTTAAGAATTTTTTTATTAAACACTGAAGATTAACTTTTGAGTATTACAACATAAACAACCAATAATGAATATAACTCGGACGGCGTCGTTTTGGTTCAGGGTTCAGTATTGCCTTAAAGTAGTAAGAAGTTGAGTATCAATTGACACCGACAATTTTTTTGGGTTTTATTCTGTGAAACAAAGATTCCTTTGGCCATGTTTTGTATTTTCATTCCCCTCCCCCCTCCACACACACATAATTTTGTGATTTTACATAACTATTGAGCCTACTTTTGTCAGTTTACAACCTTTTTTGTTTAAATGTTGTGTGCAACATTACGATATCCACAACACAAATACTCATTAGAATTATAACCACGATGAGAAAATAAACTCTACGTCTCAACAAAAAAGAAATGGTCAGTAGATCTAAAACAATAATCACAACCATAATCATAATCCTCGCAACACCAAATACCAAATCGCAACAACATATACACAAATCGATAAACATATAACAACAAAGAACAACACAAATCTAATCCCGCCATTAAATACAACAAACCAGAAAGAAGCCGGACAACGATAAAGATATAAAATCCCTTCTTTTTGTCACAATTTTTTTTATTAATAATGAAAGGAATGGCTAAAAAAAACTTACAAAACGAATAGAGTCACCAAACCAGTAGGTAAGTAACAAAGAAAACAGCCAACATACAAGCAATGAGGAACCTAAGTAGCCATATCTAAAGTGATCTGGAAATTAAGCCATGTAGGTCCGTTGCGAGATATGTATGACTGATAACGATGATCTGTTGTAACATTTACAGCCATACGATGTGCTACTTGATTAGCCGACGTCGCTACGTTGAGGATTGAGCAGTCATTAATCGACGTCAAAGCGGAGTAAACCTTAGGTAAGATTGTCCGCAAGGAAGGGAAATGAGCTAGGGTCTGTAAAACATCCATAATTTGTGCTTCCGAAACTTCGAAAACCACCTTGTGAAGATGCAAGTCTGACACACATTAAGCCGCCCATCGAAGACCTTCTAACTATGCTTCCAATGGGTTAGCCATATTAGCAAAGGCATTACGGCCATGAAAAAGAGGATTTCCATTGCTACCCCGCACAATCCACCCAGTTCCGCTGAGCGTATTACCATTAACCCACGAACTAGCAGTATTGCATTTGACGAAAGAAGCAGGTGGTTTCTGCCATTTCTCTTGTTCAAGAACAGGTGTAGCCAATTCCTCAATTGAGTTGGCATTCCTCAGAAGCTCACGGTATTATAAAATCAGCTGTCCAAAACTATTGTTCAAAGACAAAGACATTTCGTGATTTCCATAACTGCCATAGTAACCATGGGAAGGAAAAAGAACCCGCATTGATGTTGAGCTGAGCAACCAAGAAATGATATTAATGGAATTAACCGAGAACCCATTTGCAAGGGTACGTAATCCCGAACGTTCCCAGACCTCCGCAGCAAGGGGGCAATGAAACAGCACATGTGAGATTGATTCATTAGCCAAACCACAATCAGAACACAGGGGGTCCACATTCATCCCTCGAGAAGTAAGGCGGTCCTTGAGTGCTAAAGCACCCGATAAACATTTCCAAAGGAAGTGTTTAATTTTAGGAGCTGTCTTTATCTTCCAAATTTAATGCTTTCTCGACAAGCGGAAGAGGGTTGCTCACTGGCAAATTCATTAGGAAGAAGTAACCACTCTTCACCGTATAACGTCCTGAAGTTGTGTGACCCCAGATAAACCCATCACTGGTGACCAAGGATGGTTTAATCTTCCGAATGAGAGCCATATCTCTGTCGTAAAATAGATCTTGAAGGAGATTGATGTCCCAAGTATCAGACCCCTCAATCAACAGATCTGACACACGGAGGTTTACATCACAAGTTCTCTGTCGAGGAATCGGGATGCGTGGAACCAAGTCCAAGACCCATGGTGAAGAAAACACAAAGGTATTTTTCCCGTCCCCAATCGACCGCACCAATCTTTTTTGCAATAACTCTCTGCCATACATTAAGCTCCGACACACGTAAGAAGGACGAACTCCTAGAAGATAAAAATCCATTTACTTTTTTTTTTTTGGAATTACAACTAAGACATGAATAAAAATATTTTTGAGAACTTTATGTTTTTGTTAGGTTTGTCTAAGATGAAGCAGATTGTAAGAGCTCATTTACATGAGTTAAAAAGCTATTGAGAGGACTTGAAGGCATGATTTCGAAGATGCAAAACAATGATGTAAAGATATGCCGATGATCAACAAATCTGTCAAAAATGTGTATGAATTTTATGAAATTCTTTTTTAAACTCCATAAAATAAAAAATAATTTTATAAATTGATAAATTAATTTATCAATTTATTATTAATTCTATAAATCAAATCTCGATATTGCTAATTTGTAGAAGTTTTACTATAGTAGTTTCAACCTAACTATAGAACAATATTATTTTTTTCTTAGGACAAGAACACAAAAAGTATTTTGATATTTAATTTTCATATTTCGTAATTTTCTGTGATGGTAAATATTGAATATTACTTCCTCCTACACTGTTTCACATGTATTAATGGCGCAGCGTAAGAACTAGCTAAATGATAAATTAAGAGGTTTTGAAGCTCTTAAAACCTAGAGACTAGCTTGTAGCTCAATCAAGAGGGTTTGAATCTCTTGAGACCTACTTCGATCAATTAAGAGAAATTTAATCAGCTGTTAAGACCACCTTCTTGTTTGATGAATTTAATCAAATCAAAACAAGGGATAGAGAATATTATTTTCCCTCAAAAGCCAAAGTTCTCTATTTTATAGATTAATCAATTGAATAATATAATAGGCCTAAGGCGGCTATTTATATAAAAATCATAGAATCATAGAACACCCTAAAATAATGAAAGGATTCGTAAATATTAAATAAATAAATAATAATGATATTTGGAAATTATTCAAATATCTTACTGCATCAGTCTCTCCAACAACGAAAAGATTCGTCCTCGAATCTTAACCGTGATAACCTTGAATTTTAACCATGGTCTTCATCTTCAAATTCTTGCACAATAATTGTTTTATCCTTTTTTCTTCGAAATCTCCAAAGATAGTGATGTCTNTGAAACCTCCAAAGATAGTGATGTCTAAGCTGAAAGTTATAGTTCTTGCCATCTTCTACAACCTCCTTAATCACTCCATTATAAGAAGCAAGTAGTGGACCTTTTTCCTTAAAAGCAAGTGTCACAATATTCTCATAAATCAAGAGTACATCTTCTTTCATCTCTTCTTTATGATTGGTTGAATGCATATTACCAATATTCGGTAATGACAAACTTGTTTTATACCCATAAATGTGATAATTTTGAGACTTCACCAACATTACGTCAGTGATGTTCACGAACACGGAGACATCGACGTCATAGTCATCATAGATCGGATCACCAATAATCACCACGTACTCATCACACAAATCTTCATACATATCAAATATTAGATCATCACACAAATCTTCATACATATCAAAGATTGGATCACCATAAATCTCTATGTAGATTTCATGGTTTTCTTTTCTTTCAACGAATGGACTTTCGTCCTGGATAGGATAGACTTTGACTCAGCATGATAACCAGAATCGTTCTTTGGTTAAAAAATCAAGGAGACGCAACTCTAATAACAACTTGGCGCAGCGTAAGAACTAGCTAAAAGATCAATTAAGAGGTTTTGAAGCTCTTAAGACCTAGAGACTAGCTTGTAGTTCAATCAAGAGGGTTTGAATCTCTTGAGACCTACTTGGATCAATTAAGAGGAATTTAATCAACTCTTAAGACCAACTTTTTGCTTGATGAATTTAATCAAATCAAAACAATAGAGAATACTATTCTCCCTCAAAGCCAAAGCTCTCTATTTTATAAATTAATCAACTAAATAATACAATAGATCTAAGGAGGCTATTTATATAAAAATCATAAAACCCTAAAGCCGTAGAAAACTCTAATAATAATAAAAAGAAGTAACATAAATATTAATTAAATCATTAATAAAGATATGCTACATCAATTAACAACATAATAAAAATTCTATCATACTCTTAAAAATAAAATGTAAACGTTAACGTTTTTATAAGATTTGAGGTTAATTGAGATATTTAAAACCAAACTTAACATCCTTTAATCTCAAACTTAATATGGAACTTAGCTAGCTTTGGATCAGTTGGTGCAATACGTTTAATCGTAACATACACTACATACCATGTCGCTCCCTACAACATTGAAGTGCAAATAATGGCTTCTCGTTATCTGTACATCAAAGGAATATCCACACAAGTTTACTCTTCCTTATTCGATAATCGCAATGCGATTTGATCGATCTACTAATCTTCAGTTCTAAGGTGCTTGAGTTTGTCTTATCCTTACGCAGGAGCTGCTAGCTAAAGCTGAGAATGTAAGCTTACAAGTTACAACATCCATTAACTCGTGCAAGCTTCTGATCTTTATAAGTGCTCTACAACATTGATGATGAAACTATGTCAGGCCCAAACCATCATCGACATTGAATTCTCATTGCATAAAACATAAACCAAAGTTTTTTGTTTCTTCACTGAAAAAAACACAATATTTTCTTTCTTATCGGCAGGACCAAGTAGTCTTAGTAGTATCCAAAAATATAAATTATGTCATAAAAGTACCTAGTACCTAATTCAAACTTACAAAAACATAAACACGACATTTAACATTCAAGTCTTAGCCGATTCTAAGTAGTATCATAAAACATAACAAATTCATTTGAATTTCTTCCTTATCTTTTGGTTCTCATCACCTGCATCCGTCTTAGTTTTCTTCTTTGTCTTTCGGTTCCCATCACCCGCTTCCTATTCTTAAAAAGCAGAGCATAATCATCACTCTTGTAAACTTTTTTCTCTCCAATCTTTTTCGCCTTCTCAATCACATTCTCTGTCTTCTATCTTCCTCCAACCATAGTAATGTAAAAATCCCTTAAATGTCTAACCATAGTGACCAAATCAAAATCTTCATTCGCAGTACCAAATAACCTACACTACTAAAACCTTGCAAAATTCAGTAAAAACAATAACAAAACAAAAATAGAGAAAGACTCACAACTTCAGGCTCCGATTCAGAAATACTATGAAACTCAACTCGTAGAGCTTCATCTTTGAATGTACCACTCTGCGTCCTACAGAAAAACAAACACCAAACCTGATCTTTGAATTGAGCTACGAGGAACATAAGCACCTAATTCATCACAACAAATAATCTAATACCCATAGCCATAGCTCGAAACTACGAAGGTGTGAGGTTACATTTGTCTGGCTCTTTAAATTCTCGAGCCACATCAAAGAACAAAGTGAGACTCCATTTTCTTGATTTATTCCTCCTGAAATCTCCTGATATATATTGCTTTCATCTTCCGTGGAGCCCTAACATACACAAGTTACTTACTGGATCACAAAACAAAAAACACCTTGAACACAATCCTAACAAAGCAAGAGCTGTGTTGGATATTTAAGTGTTAATTAATGGTTATATTCTAACCACTGCAATTGTTCACTTTATGGTTATATCATAAACGTACGGTTGCAAACGTGCGTCACACCTCTTCAACCATATATAACTCTGTTTCTTGCACTAAAAAACAATAAGAAAGAAGTGGAAAACGTGTGTAAGACAAAGAGAAGAACGTGAACAACAAAGAGCGATTCAAGACACCATTGATAGTCACTATCATTGGTGAACACAACACAAGATCTCTAATTATTTCTCTTGGATCTTAGCCTAGACCAAGAGAGGACGTGATTGTCTTATCCTACGTACAAGGGATTTCGTGTAACCCGTGGCTTGAGAAGGATCGAAATACTCTTTAAGAAAAGTGCTTCGTACACGATTCAATCATTATCCAAGATACTCAAATATTTCGATTCTTGCATTACACAACTGCAGTCTGTGTATCATACACTGAAAGCCAATCGACAACAAGGTGCATGTTCTTTACGTATATTAATGTAGAACATATTGAGATCATGAAAACATTAGATCAAATCGATAAGTGTCGTAAGAGGAAGCTCAAACCAAGAACTAAACATTTCTCAGACATAAAAGAATGTTCATTGGACTGTATAGTATCCTTATTAGCAATGTGCTTCACAATTCAAAGATCACCTATCAAAGGCAAATCATGCTAAATCTAAACTCAACCAATTTGAAAGCATGAGCAAAAAAAAATGCATAAATCCAAATTAAGAAACTAAATGGCAGAAAGGGATCCAAATTTGGATTGGATCCAGGTTCAGATTTGGATGTATGGTTGGGTCATGTAATTCTGTTAATCCAACAAGGGTGTTTGGTCTTTATCCATTTGGTTTTTTCTTTCAGAAAGTAAAAATGAAATTATGTTTTAGAAGCGTTATTATTGTCCTTTTACAAACTATAAACTATAATCTTTTACGGCACTTTTCTTCTTCTAAATGTTGTGTTCAAAATTAAAATACCACAACATAAAACTCTAAGCCTCAACGAAAATAAATCCTTACAGATGTAAGACACTAATCCTAATAAAATTATAACCACAACTCTAAGTAAAATTATAACAAGAATTCTTTTTTCAACAACATTTTTTTTGTTAACAACATATAATCAAATGCTTTGATAACCGTGAAGTTTATGTTGTTAGTAAAGGGAACTTCTGAAATGAAGGAGAATAAAAGCAATATAATGAAATGTGTTTCTGCAAATTATACTACCGTAAAACCTCTATAAATTAATAATGTTAGGACTTCGAAAATTTTATTAATTTATAGTGATATTAATTAATCGTATAAATAAATAATTATTAATTTATCGATAAATTAATAATTAATAATTTATAGATAGATTTTTAGTTTATTTTTTAAAAAAATAACTAAGAAAGTGTAATATAGTTTACATATTTCTATCTTATTTTGGTTTAACTTTCTTTATGCTTTTGCTATCATTTTTTGAGTCTCGGCTTGGACAGTTAATATACTACAAGAGACAATATCAAATTGTTTCCGACAGTGCAATTCTCGTTCAAGGAATACCTTATCAAAAAATTTAGAAGATGAGTCAGCTACTGAAAAAAAACATTCATAAACTTGAAGTTTTGATTAATAATCTCGGTTTTCGGAACAAAATGGATATTGATAACTTACTTGACTATCTAAGAGAAAATGATACTTGCTCTGAAGTTTAGAGTTTAGAAGAAGATGCAGTCACAACCCTAAATGATGATGATAAAGTTGAAGATGAAATAACAATACCTTTGTAAGTAGTTATGCATAAGGAAGCAACTATTGCGTCTAAAACTCTTCATATTTTTTTTATACGGATAGAAAAGACAACACCATGATTTTTTTATGCAATAAAGAAAAATAGAGATGAGCTCCAACGAGATTCAAACTTCAAGAAGAGAGAAACAACATTTAAATCATATTTTAGTAAATTTTCTCAGAGACATAATATATATTTATACATATATATGCATAATATTTATAATTATTAATTTATGTTATTATTGGGAACATATTGTACATAGGGGTTTCAAAAAAAGTTATTATCTTATTATCTTATCGAAATTAGTTATTTTTACATCGGCTCAACTCGGGACCGAAAGAATTTATTAATTTATAGTGATTATTAATTTATCGAGTATTAATTTATAGAGGTTCTACTGTATTTTGATGTGATAATATGATTTAAAAATGCTATATGAAATATGCAAATAAATTATTGACATTTATTTTATTATACTGGTCGATTTTATTTTTTTGAATAAGAATAATTAAAAAGTATTGATAATATGAATTTATAAACAATAAAATATAAATCGAACTGAATTCTTTTTGAAAAAACTTGTATGAATTTTATTAAATTATTTTCAAAATAAATCTTTAAAAAAAATCCACAAAATAAAAAATACCTTAATAAATTAAGCATCTATTAAAATCCAAAAAAAAAAATTAACCGGATCGAAAATACCCATGAAACCAAAGATCTCCTATCCTGAATTTAGCTTTGGATCTTTATCCAGAAGATCAAAAATGGAATAAAACAGCCATAAAAAAAAAAAGCCATTTGAGAGAAAGATTTTCAAGATTTTTGGTGACTGTGTATGATTTTTGGATAATAAATGGCGTATGGTCATCCTGATTTTATGTTCAAAATTAGGATAATGAAATGGATTTGTGCAAATCATACTATTTTGATGTGATATTATGTTTTCAGAGTGCAAATAAATTATTGACATTTATCTTATTATAGTAATCAAGATTTCTTTTTTATAAGAATAATCGAAAGTATTGATAATATGAATGAACTGATCATATGATTTTACAAACAATAAAATATATAAAATCGAACTGGATTTTTTTTGGAAAAACTTGTATGAACTTTATTAAATTCTTTTCAAATAAAGCTTTTAAAAAAATCCACAAAATAAAAATAAATTTATAAATTAATTCATTAATTCATTAATTATTAATTCCATCAATTGAAATTTTAAGTTTCAAAATTGCTATTCGATATAAGTTATACTATCTATATATATATATGGTAGCTTCAAGCCTAACTACAGTATAATATATTTTTTTCTTAAAAAGAATAAAATAAAATAAAACTGTGTTTGAATTTGAACACTTTGTGATTGGTAAATATTACTAGAAAACCATAACGCCGCGTTTGTATATAAAAAATTTACAAAATTAATTAAAATTTATATTCATTTTTTTAATCATTTAAACTTTAAAATGATTTAAATCTTGGTCGTCGTCGTCCATTTTTACCGATCATCAGAACTGAATAAAAGGAACAAACTTTTGATCACTCCTCTCTAATGGCGACTTCTCCTCATCATCTACACATACCTCAAAATGCTAAAACCCAAAACTTTCCTCTTTGGTTCTCACCCAAAACCGGAATCTACGCCAGCAAATTCCCTTCTTTACCCCTCCCCGTAAACCCAAATCTCGACGCCGTGTCCTCCCTCTTCTCTCACAAACACGACGGAGACAAAGCTCTAATAGATTCCGTAACTGGGTTCTCGATATCTCACTCCGAGCTCAAAGTTTTAGTTCAATCAATGGCGGTTAGGATTCATCACGAGCTTGGTGTTCGTCAAGGTGATGTTGTGTCCTTAGTGTTACCTAATTCACTCTACTTCCCTTTGATTTTTCTTGCTTTGGTCTCACTTGGTGTGATTGTAACGACTATGAGTCCTTCTAGTAGTTTAGGTGAGATCAAGAAGCAGGTTAGGGAGTGTAATGTTGGTTTAGTGTTTGGTTTTGGTGAGAATGTTGAGAAGTTGACTTCTTTAGGGGTTGTGGTGATTAAGGTACCTGAAAGTTATGATCTTGATTTGATTAAGATTGAGAATCCGAGGTTTTACTCGATTTTCAAAGGGGGTTGTGATGGTTATGGGGTTGTGGTTAAACCGGTGATTAAGCAAGACGATGTGGCTGCGATTATGTATTCTTCTGGGACTACTGGAGGGAGTAAAGGAGTTTTGTTGACTCATAGGAATTTGATAGCTTCTATGGAGCTTTTTGTGAGGTTTGAAGCTTCGCAGTATGAGTATTTGAGTTCGAGTAATGTTTATCTTGCGGCTTTACCTTTGTGTCATATCTACGGCTTGTCGTTGTTTGTGATGGGGTTGTTGTCTCTTGGATCGACTATTGTTGTTATGACGAGGTTTGATGTTTCGGAGGTTGTTGGTGTGATGGAGAGGTTTAAGGTTACTCATTTCCCTCTTGTTCCTCCTATGTTGATGGCGTTGACAAAGAAGGCGAAAGGGGGTTGTCGGGAAGGGTTTAAAAGTTTGAAGCAGGTTTCTTCTGGAGCAGCTCCTTTGAGCAGGAAGTTCATTGAAGATTTTCTTCAGACGCTTCCTCATGTCGATTTAGTTCAGGTCTCTTTATACATTAAATCAGCTGACTCAAATAGGAAGTAGAATTTTGATTTAGTAACTTTGTCAATCTGTTCGAAAAGGAATGTAGAAAACTAAATTGTGAGTCTGAGACTTTACGTTTTGTTTTTAGCTCAAAGTTTCTATGTATGGAATTGCATGTTGTTGCAGGGATATGGGATGACTGAGTCGACCGCAGTTGGAACACGAGGCTTCAACTCTCAAAAACTTAAGAAGTATTGTTCGGTAGGACTTCTTGCTCCAAATACGCAAGCCAAGGTAGTAGATTGGAGCTCTGGTTCTTTCCTGCCACCAGGTAACCGAGGAGAGCTCTGGATACAAGGTCCTGGTGTCATGAAAGGTAGGTATATTCTTCCTGTTCTACTTCGTTTTTGTGCCAAAATAGTTAACTCATAAATAAGTCTTGTTGTCAATGGTTCAAATCATTGACAAACGTGTGGCTTATTTGGTGATTCTGTTGATAGATTAGGCTTATTATCTTCTTCTTGCTCCGTGTGTTACATGTTTGGAGAGAATCTAAACACCGTTCATTTGTATATCAGGATATTTGAATAACCCCAAAGCAACTCAGATGTCACTTGTTGAAGATAGTTGGCTACGTACTGGGGATATTGCTTACTTTGATGAAGATGGTTACTTGTTTATTGTTGACCGTATAAAAGAGATTATAAAGTACAATGGGCATCAGGTAAAACTAAAACACAGTTTTCTTAAAACCCCAAAACCATCTACCAATTCCGTAATTCATTCCAGCCGGTTATGAAATAGGAAATATTAAGTCTTTGCAATTATGATTTGCAGATTGCACCAGCAGATTTGGAGGCTGTTCTTGTTTCACATCCTTTGATTATCGACGCTGCAGTAACAGCGTAAGTCTTAACAACAGAAACAAATCTTAATACTGCAAATCTGGTTTTGGACAATGTGACAGTCTATTATTCTCCAGAAGAGTTAACATTTGTGGATTATGGTTCTAACAAAAGACTTCCAATTTCAGGGCTCAAAATGAACAATTCGGAGAGATTCCGGTAGCATTCGTTGTCCGGAAACAAGAAACAACACTTTCAGAACAAGATGTAATAAGCTATGTAGCTTCTCAGGTTAGGCCCACTAATTCAAAAAAAGCTTTCCCATTATGTTTTATACATTTACATATCATTAATCCGATGAACTGCTGGACTTTTTTCGCTTACTAGGTTGCGCCATACAGGAAGGTAAGGAAAGTGATAATGGTCAGCTCTATACCAAAATCCCCAGCTGGAAAGATCTTAAGAAAGGAACTAAAGAGAACTCTTGCAAACTCTGTTCCTTCAAGACTATGATTCTTCCAAATTCTTCAATCAAATAATTGGTAACGATAATAGCACTTAGAGAGATATCCACTAGCATAGTCTTCAATTCAGTTATTCATTCATTCATTGGGTTTGTAAACTTTAGAATACATTCTTTGATTCTGGATGATGAATAAAAGCACTAGGAGTAGTCTGTGGCTGAGCATTCGGTTTAATCGGTTCGGTAACTTCAAAATTCTAGTTATTCAATTTGGAAGAACAAAGCTGAATTTAGAACGAATCAAATTTGGTTTTGTTTGGTATGAAAATCTTCCTGATGTCAAATTAGACTGAAATTCGAGTTGTCCGGTTAATTGAATTTTAGGCCAATTCGAATTTCAACATCGGTAAGACTGTTAAGGTGCCTAAATTCGAAATGGAGTGAAATTCGAGTTATTCAGTTTGGATGAACATAGCTGAATTTAAACTGAAACCAAATTTGATATGAGGAAGGTTTCTTTGAAATTCGAGTTATTTGGTTAAAAATGTTCCTATGTCGTAGTGGACTAAAATTGAAATAAGTGAAATAATTTACAAAAAAACATAAAAGACTGGAGTGAAACCGAATCATCAAAATTTCTGAATTGGTTTAAATTTGCATACAAAATTTAATCCGAACTGCTAAATTGTAAATAAGCATTAGTATTCATATTTACAGAAAAGTCTTTATAATCTTTGAACTTACCTTTATCACATGAATACTTGTCTGGCGCATGGTATTTCCTCTTCAGCTTCTTCCTCACATCAAGCTTTAGCTAGGTTTTATAATAATTTAGTATTGTTTTATGATCAATTGTGTAATTTAGCTAATCTTAGATAATTCAAATTTTGATTAGTATAATCATGGATACATATAATCAGTTCAATTAGTAAAAAAAGCAATTGATCTTCTAACATAACCTCCGCGACCAACATTTTCACCGAAAAATGTCAGTAGATTACTTGTATAAATATCAAGAGATCATGAATTTAAAATATGTTTTTAGAATGTCATGAATCATCATATCAACCTTTTCAACTTACTTCATATGATAAAAAGAAGAAATGAACTTTTAAATTTTTCAAAGTAAACGAGAATTTTATGATAATTTGTACAATTTAGATAATTCAATCATTCGATTTCCATAGACTATAATTGTACCTTTGTTCTGAGGAACAACAACAGGAACACCATGAGCAAACCGTATTCTAAATTGTGTCAGTATTTCCTCAACATCCTTCAACTTGGATATATTCTCTTCACCTTCTTTCCCTTTCCCTTTCCCACACTTCCCCACGGGAAACAATAACATCAAGACGCTTCGTTCTCTACCTTTTCTTGTTCTTACCAGTATAGAAGAAATGAACTTTTAAATTTCTCCAAGTAAACGAGAATTTGATAATTTGTGTAATTTAGATAATTCAATCATTCAATTTCTATAGACTATAATTATAAATATCCAATTTCGCCGTGAATTCTAAGTACAACAAACCAATATAATTTTAATGTGATATAATGTTTTTCAAATGCTATATGAAATACAAATAGATTACCGTAATCTATTTTATTATAATAATCAAGACTATTAACATAATATGATAAGACAATAAAGTATTAAATGAATTATAAATTCAAAATCCAGAGGTGGAAAGTTGTAGAATAAAACGCATTCAAAAAAAAAAAATTGTAGAATAAAAGACAATAAAGTATATAAACTCTGTCCGACCAAAAGAAAAATATATAAACTCTACTGTCAAATTGGACCCATAACCGAATTGCGGTTCGGTTTTGTTGGTTCGGATCGGTTTATGTCCCATTAAAATGTAAAATTTAGTATATAGTATTCTTTATTTACGTAAAAGTCCTTTTAATCTTTGAATCTACACTTATCAACCCATATACTTGTCTTTGAGCTCAAGAAATATAGTTTAGTAAAAGGCAGGGTTTTTCCGAATCAAGATCGAAACTTTCTTCGTCTTCTTCCTCAGAGAGAGCTCAAAATCAACCATGGCTGCTTTACAGTACCTCGAATCACAAAAAAACGCGCATCCAGAGCTTGGAGAGTGGTTCAATTCACTCGCGGATCTGTACCAGAAGAAGCTTTGGCATCAGCTTACCCTTAAGCTCGAGCAATTCATCTCTCTCTCTGTCTTTCAGGTTCAAATTCTACTTCCCACAATCTAATTGAAACTTTCTCTGGAAAATTAGGGTTCTTAGATCTGGAGATAAGGTTTATTAGAGATCTAAAGATTTTTATGAGTTGGGTGTTTCTTAGATTCACCGTAGAGCTTTGTTATGATGAATTGTAGCAGTTGTGTGAGTAAAGTCTGAATCTTTGAGACTTATGAGGTTTAAGGGGACTTATGTGTTGTTTTTAGGTTGGAGATGGTTTGATTCAGCTTTACAACAATTTCATTACTGATTTCGAGACGAGGATCAATCTGTTGAAGCTTGCGCATTTCGCTGTTGTGGTGTCTAGACAGTATCCTGAGAAAGAAGCTGCGGTTAGTTATCTCGAAGGAGTGATTGAGAAGCTTAGAGCTACTAAAGAGTCGAGGATTAATGAGCCGATTAGCTATATCGAGACGCAGATAGCTTTGTTTAAGCTTGAGAAAGGTGATCAGAAGGAGTGCAAGAAGATATTGGATGATGTGAAAAGCTTGCTTGATAGTATGACTGATATTGATCCGTCGGTTTATGCTAATTTCTTCTGGGTGTCTTCTCAGTATCATAAGTTTCGTCAGGAGTTTTCTGAGTTCTATAAAAGTGCTCTTCTGTACCTTGCGTATACGTCTGTGGAGTCACTCTCGGATTCGTTTAAACTGGTACGAAATCCTGTTCTAATCGTTCATATCTGTGGTCTCTCCGTTCTCAACTAGCAGTTTTGGATTTAGTTAGTTAGCTATCGAAGGGAACTGCTTTAATTTTTGGAACTTGCTTTGTATTCAGCAATCGAGTGGCTAATATCAGATACTTTTGTGTGTTCTAGGACTTGGCTTTTGATCTGTCGCTTTCAGCTCTTCTCGGAGATAATATCTATAACTTTGGGGAACTGTTAGCCCATCCAGTTGTAAGTTTTTCTTTCATCCTTCAAAATTAGTGCACAGCAAATTTTGTTTGTAGGCCATTGTACACTGACATGTTATGTTTCTGGTATGGCAGTTGAAGAGTCTGCTTGGAACAAATGTGGAATGGCTTTACCACATTCTTCAAGCATTCAACCACGGTGATTTAGTTCAGTACCAAGAACTCTGCCGTGTGCACAATGCAGCCTTGAGTGCTCAGCCAGCTCTTGTTGAGAATGAGAAGAAACTACTTGAGAAGATCAACATCCTCTGCCTTATTGAGATCATCTTCAGGTACTTTATTGTCTCTCGAAGCAACATCTTACACTGATATTCATATGAATAACAGCAATTAGTGCTTAAATTACTTATTACTATTTGTCACAGCCGACCTGCTGAAGATAGGACCATACCTTTGAGCGTCATTGCTGAGCGTACTAAACTTTCAATCGAAGATGTTGAGCACCTCCTCATGAAGAGCTTATCCGTAAGTACCTTTTATTTCTCTCTCTGTCCCACTGTGTACACGAAGATGGGCAAGATACAAGACTTTTTTTGCCGAAGTGTTTGTATAGTGATTCTGTATGGGTTGATGATGCAGGTGCACTTGATAGAGGGAATAATAGATCAGGTGGATGGAACAGTACATGTCTCATGGGCGCAACCGAGAGTCCTTGGGATTCCACAGATCAAGTCATTGAGGGATCAGCTAGACAGTTGGGTCGATAAGGTTCACACTACATTGTTATCAGTTGAGGCCGAGACACCTGATCTCGTTGCAGCTTAAACCCTTCTTTCTGTTTGTCTTTGTCATCCTTTTAAAGCTACAAGATTTGTAACATTCTCTGGGATTAAATGCAAGTTTTTCTTTCAGTTCTTAGAAGTCGCAGGTACTTTTTAAAACTATTTCCGCATCAGCCACCAGTGACACTCATTGAACCTAGTTGAGTTTCAAGTTTCAACTTCAAAACTTTTATTTTGATAAATTGGTAAGAGAAAATAATAGTTCAGTAGTGTTTGGTTCGGGTAAACCAATCCGGTCTGATCGGAACAGAAAGTCAAATCATGTCCTTTAAATAGATAGAAACCTTTGGTTCGGGTAAACCAATCCGGTCTGATCGAAACGAAAAATCAAATCATGTCATTTAAATAGATACAAACCTGAGTTCAAACCAAACCGGGAATAAATTTTGAAAATCGAAGTTATAATTTAATTTTAGCTAGATTTTATTATAATTTGGGTAATTTAATCATTCATATTTAGTACAACAAACCAATAATATAGTAAGTTTTTACTGTACTAAATGAATATGCAAATAATAAGAAAAATCTTTGAAACAGTGGAAGAGATGAAGTGCTCAGTTCTTAATCAAATTTCATATTCTTGTAAAATATTCAAATGGGTTGAGAAAAATATTAAAAGAATAATTTCTAATAATTTATTGGTTAAGTGAAAACAATTTTTGAAAAAAGTATAAAACATCTTTTCCTAAATTTCGATATTCAAAAAAAATAAATATCTGAGATAGTTGAAGGTTTCAAAGTCGTCGGTTTTCATATAGTTAAGTTGGAAAAAAATGTTGAAAATAAAGAAGAAAAAGAAGTGATATGAATGTTGTTTTCTGATCTGTATGAATCAGATCACTCGATTTCTAATAAAATTTTTGATTTCAAGTTACAATAAAACTTTTATTTTGATAAATTGGCAAGAAAAAATTATAATCAAATGTTTAGTTTTGATAAACCAATCCGGTCTAAATTGAAACCGAAAGTCAAACCATGTCTATCCAAATGTTTTATAAAACCTGAATTCAGACCAAAATGAAAAAAAAGAACATTGAAAATCGAAGTTATTTTTTAAAGATTTGAGGAACCAAACAAAATCGAATCTGAACCGAAATCCAGATTAAACCAATTTGTCCTAAGGGTAAAGTAGTCAGAACCTATTCTCATCACCATTGTTGTTCCAAAGAAACAGAGCAAACCAAAGTCGTAAAAGCTGTCCGGTCTCTCTGGTTCATCAGCTTTAGGTATTTCCCAATTTTGGTTCACATATTTGGTTTGGTAATTTGTGTGTTGTAACTCCGGTTAAATGTCCCAAGCTCTGCGACTGCGACCATTTCTGAAGTAATCAATCTTCAATCTAATCTCTCTTCTCTTGTGGGTTTTGTCTTCTCCGAATAGAGGTTAGTGTATCAAAATCTGATTGTATCTACAAAAGCATGTAAATTTATCTGAGAATCAAATTTTGTTGATCTGTGAAATAGATGCAGAAACTGGGTGATTTCAAGCTTCCTCACTTCTTCAATTATCCTCCTTACTTCACGTAATCATCAATCTCCTTTCTTCTTGTTGTCTCTATGATGGATTTGAAGATTAAAGTCTGATGCTTTTCAATGTTTCAGTTTGCAGCCAGTGAGGGATACTCGTGAGAAGCAGATACAGCTATGGAAAGAGCTTATTTTGGATTACTGCAAATCTCATCAAGTTTTCTTGATTGCTCTTGAAGATGACTTCCCTCTCTTCTCTAACTCTGCCATTGATAGTATGATCCTTAGGCTGATAGATGTTGTAGTCATTTTACTACTAGTTAACATGTTACTTTAAATTTTTCAATTTCTATTTTGTTGATAGTATGATCCTTACCACTGCCTTTTACATTCATCTTTGAGAATTCACCGTTAATCTTGCGGCTTTATATTGTTCCATTAATACTAAATGATCCTCACTGCTTCTACATTCGATTACGGTTTGATAGTTTGATCCTTAGGCTGAAAGATGTTGTAGTCATTTACTGTTGTTACTTTAGAATTTTGTATCCATCTTTAGGATTCACCGTGTAGTCTTGCTGATTTTCTATTGCTTTGAAGTATGTTAAAGTGTTTGGTCTCATTTGGTTTGTAGGATTTTGTTCATGCTTAGGCTGAAAAATATTTCAGTAATGAGACTACTGGTTAAGATCATAGAGATTTGTTCATTCATCTTTAGGCTTCACCGTTTAATCTTGCGGCTTTTCTACTGTTTTCAAGTATGTTAAAGGTGTTTAGTCTCATTTGGTGTGTAGGATCTTTGAGTCATGAAGCAAGAGAAGCGTTTCTCTCAGCCATTGTTGGAGAAGGTTAGATTCTGAGACAGTCAAGAGCTAGTGTTTTTTTTTTTTTTTTTTTGGTTTTTGAACCAT
>OVAP01000725.1:4240-30831 GCA_900406295.1 Aurinia saxatilis
TATATATATATATATATATATATATATATATATATACAGAGGAAGGTAATCTCTTTGAAAGAGTCTTATTAAATCTAGAAAAGGAGTTTGAAATCCTAGCTATACCAAAAATGTTATCAAGGAAAGAGTCTTGACAAGAAAAAGAATCAAAATATTATTTTGAAAGAGTCATAAGAGGTTTCGATTACGTCACGGTTGACATTCTCTTGCAAAGCAAATCTAAAATTTTCATAATTTCTGTTACATATAATAAAATAATAAGGAGGAAAAATATATTGCAAGAGTGTAATTTGTCACCATCTGTCTGAGGATTAAAAAAGAAAAAAAAAAAAGAGTGTAATTTGTCACCACACTTAGTGCAAAGGACATTGTATCAAACCGATGTTTAGTTCGTTCAACACGTTTTTGAGTATCATGCCATATTTAGTTAAACACCATGTCTTGGGCCATTGGAGGACCACATTTTCTTACGCGTCTCCGAGAAATGAGACTTAGAAATATGAATTTTGGGACAGAACTAACGAATAACGAACCTATATGTAAGTAGATGACGACTTTCATATTCTTTAAAATTATTTAAAAAAATAATACATTTTTGATAAGTTAAGATTTCGATAAATGACTGTTATATATAATAAATACTGATAAATGTTTTTATAGAGGAAACCTATTAGGGAATATGAAACATAGATCTTATATTCTTTTCACCATTTTTCGTTTTAAATGAATGGATTATAAAAAAAAAAATTTAAAAAACGTTTTTACATCAAAATGTAACGTTTTTCTGTGCCACGTAGTCTGCGGCTAGATGCATACCATCTTTGAAAACTGTTTTCTTGTCGGAAGTTTTCGTGAGTCTGTATGAAGTTCAATGAAAATACGTGAACCACAATAATCCCTACCTAGATTATCTAAACTTAAACTTGTCATGGAGTTACATTAACTTCTCTCTATCGTTTTAGCTCCAGATTCAATATCAGATTCTCCATCTGCACCATGTTTCGGTTGCGTTGTCAAACGTTCTTC
Organism: Aurinia saxatilis; assembly: GCA_900406295.1. NCBI lineage: Eukaryota > Viridiplantae > Streptophyta > Magnoliopsida > Brassicales > Brassicaceae > Aurinia > Aurinia saxatilis. Next base: position 5,267 of record OVAP01000725.1, read on the forward strand.
GCTCATGAGGATGGATGCTCTTCTTAGGTTAAACCCTCTGTTTAATGACATGCTTCGTGACCATGGTCTGATCTGCGCAATCGAAGGGCTCGGAGTACAAGGAGTCATAGGTGAACTCACATTATGAACGGCACTGTTCTTGAACGTATGCGACTTTATGTCTTTCGCATCGAAGGTTCTGAACAAGAACGTTAGCTTTCTCCACAATGAACCTTCAGAATCATCACATAGCGTGTGCCTATGTTCGTATAAGAAGAGGGATACAAAGAGGAGAAATGCCAAGAATGAAGCAGTGCCTGCTATTAAAAATAGACCCCAAAAGCTACTAAGGCTGAGGCGGTTGGACGAAAGAGCGGTCTTCGGATCAGGACAATCACTCTGTTTTTTGAACCATTTGTTCTCGATGAGTCGCATTTCATCGCCTTGAGTCAGATTCAAGATCGCCCTCGAGACATCTCCCGTTAAAGGCGAGTTCTTAGGGAATGCCTACACATTGATAATTTAAGTGATTAGTGTGAAAACTGTTAAGTTTCATGAGCTTCCAACTAAAAGCCAATTGACCATTAGTGGAGAGACTCAATCTACTTATATATTACTAATGATCCCTTCCAATTCCCGATGTGGGATATAATCCCTAATAAAAACACCCCTGAATAGTCGAAATGTAACGGAAAAAGAAGGAACTTACAAAGCCGAAACCAGCGGTCTTAAAAGAAGGTTCTGAAGAACCCAAAAATGAAGTCCCAACAGGTTCGACCATGGCATATTTGGAGCAGTATTCCGAAAGGATAGCCTTAAGGTAGGCCACTTCATCGAAAGCTGCTACAATACCGCCTTTGGATTTCCCTTTGGATAAAAGATCATCGCATTCTTCAGCAGAACCAAAAGACTTTAGCTGATGTTCTTCAAATCCTATATTTTTTAGAAAATCATAAACGAAAGTGCCGTGTTGGTACCCTACAGGCTCCCCTCTCTTGATGAGATCATGGACATTTGTGATCGTAGGTTGGAAACGTTGTACCGTCAAGAAAGATGTGAGATTTGCTGTGTAGCTCTGAGTCAGCACAAGCACCACAAAGCACCACACGAGTATCACAAACCGTGCTAAATTGCTCACTACCTTTTCACCTACATATGTAGACAACTTCAACATTAAAAAAATTACCTAAACACTTAAATCATTCTTTTATTTATAATTAAGAGGTTATGAGCCTAGACTAGCACATCCCCTTAAACGAAACCAGAACATGGTCCCATCCCAAAAGCCACTTGAACCTGAACTTCTAGGATTTATTTGAGATCTTCACCCATACATCCCCTCATTTCATGTAAATTATATAATTGATTTAGAGATGGAAGCCTATAAACTATAACATTCATCATATTGACTGATGTAAGAACTTACGGTGTGCGAAAACCATGGTGGAGAAGGAGAACCAAAAACTAGTCCCGATCTGGTGATGAGGCGGTCCGCGGAAGTCGCTGTTGATTCTATGCTCGAACAGCCAAACAACAAAACCAATGAGGACGAAGAAGCAACCGGTAGTGACCCATAGGTCTAAGCTCCACGGTTTAAGGAACACCCATGTGTTCTTGTTCTCATTGTCTCTCATCGGCACCAACATAGATACTCCAGACTCTGTGTATGGTAACGTGAAGTCAGCGGACAAAGACCTGTGCGCTGTGATGGTTACATCTCCAACAACTGCATCCCAAGTCTGTTATATTTATTGATAATATGTTAGACATCTCACATCCGGACAAAACTAGTTTTTAAAGATTTGTTAGTTAGCATACCAGTTAAATCCAATAATTATATGATGAACATGGTTCAGATTTCTGTTTTTAAGTAAAAACTAACCTCGTTAGCTACTGCGGAGACCAAATCGTTGTAGTCAACATCTGGAGACTCGAAGGCTAAGTATTGAGGAATGACTGAATATGGTAACTTCTTAAGAGCAGCTTCAAAGATGTCTATGGAGTAACCCGTCGGGATCTTTTCTTTACTAACCGGATCTATCTTTACCCCCACAAAGTTTAAAAAGCCTTTCTTCATTGGAACTCCCACTCTAATCTTCTTCCCGTTCGTTGGGATCTGCCATCCTTTTGGAACAACGTTGGACTTCCCGGGCCATATCACTGGCTCGAGCCTATCCCCTAGAAACGACACCTTTCTGTTGGACTTTGCATTCACTAGTCCCTCGCTTGGTGTCCATATTCCGATAATTCTCTCTTCATTTCCTACAAAGTTGATGATCTCAAACTTTGTTGACTCGAGCTCCCCATCATTGAGTTTAAACTCCCCTGCTAAACCCTTGAATTTTACACCGGATAGAGCCTTTAGAAGACTTGGACCATAGCTAGAGACTCCTAGAGTCCCCAAATCTGTCATGTTATTAGACAAGCCGCTAGCCTTATTATACCCCAAGTTCTTTATGCTTGTTCCTTCCACAGCCATGGCCAATGCAGTGACAGAATCATACGCCCATAAGGCGAAAACGTTTAGCTCTGAATCTCCCATCATTGGGTTCTCTTTCTTGAACTTTCTCTTCCATTTCAAACCGAAATCTTCGAGCTCTTTCGACTTGGGAACATAGCTCCTCACACCTAAAACGCCCTCTAAAGTCTCCACATGATTATTATGTCTCATCATATGCGTCATTCCATTGGTTAATAACCATACATACCCTTCTTCCATCATCCCTATCTCTTTCGCTTTCTGCAAAACCCGAATACCGAGCCTTGAGTCCATGTGGACAATGAATACCCTCGTCTGCATCGTCATGAGCTTATAAAGTTCCTTTAGAAGCTGATCATCGTTAGCTTGCGAGGATATCGCACTTCTATGGATTTCCACGCCTTGTAGAGCGTTTGACAAGTGAGACATGATTCCTTCACCTAACTCGTTTTCCACATACATGGCCACAACGCTTCTCCACCCGAAGGATTTAACCGTGGCTCCAATGGCTTCAACTTGGGAGGAGTCATCGACTGTGGCTCGAACGAAGTAAGGACTATTGATGGATGTCAGAAGAGGGCTGGTTGCGGAGAATGTGATGGTCGGTACTTGAGATTTGTTGGCCAGTTTGATCATAAACTCAGCTTGCATTGAGCTTCTTGGTCCGATGATGGCGCTCACTTGCTCATTCTTGATTAGGTCCAAGGCTATTGCATCACAAGCAAACACAAAGAAAATAAAAATGGTTAAGAAACAAAATTCACTAATAGAGAGCAACACAACTTTAGTCTTAATGGTAGCTGAAACTACTTAAATTAACAATTTTAAATATTAATTGTAAAGATACGTACAAGAATATCTCATGTCACCATTAGTCTTTAATTTGACTAGTAATATATACAAGTAGTGAATTATTTTTTTTGTCGTCTACAAAAAGACAAATACAATAAACATTTAAAAAAAAAATCAACAAAATAAACATTTGCAGAAATATTTTGACTTTTGACGAGATTAATAGTGATAGAGATTTCGTTGACTAATCAATTTTTCACCGAAAGTTTCTAGAGATTTTTTTTTTTCTATCAAGAAATCAAAAATAGTAACCAACTAAATCATGTCTGCCGTAGCTCTAACTTCTTACATGATACGTTTCATTTGCATGCAACTAATAATTAATAAATCTAAATGCATGATCCGTTACATGTAGCGGTGAAGCAAGAAACAGAGAAATACCGAACCTGCAGCTGAAGCTTGAACAATATCTTCCATGGAATCTCTGACGTGAATCACAAGTCTTGTGATGTAAGTAGGATGATCCTCATAGAAATCGGACAATGACATGTTAATAGAAGTGAGACAGATCTTGGAAAACTTCGTTTGGAGATCAAGAACTACTCCTACTTTGATTTCACTTGTTTGGGTTTGTGCTAAAGCAGACTCCATCAACACAAAACCCCAAACAAACAAGACCAAGTAACTTATGAGAGAGGTGTTTTTAGTATTTGTAGAGTTCATGATCATGGTCATCATCCGAAGATTGAGGACATAAACACTTTTTAGTGTGATTCTTTAACTTCCCTTTTCACTATTTATAGAGATATAGAAAGGAAGGTAATCGTTTGAAAGAAAGAAGAGTCTTCTAAGCTAGAAAACAAAAATAAGTGTTGACCAAAAAATCATTTTGAAAGAGTCAAAAGAGGTTTTAAATACGTCACGGTTGATTTGCATTGCAAAGCAAATCTTAAAAAATTTCCCAAATTAACATCTACTACGTATAAATATTAGAATAAGGAGACTAGATAGACTTTTAAGTTATCACTGTATCACCATTTTGATTTAAGTTTAGTATTAATGTAGAATTATTGTTGACATCAATTTTTTTTTTTTTAATGAGAGATACATTGGCATAGCTTTATGATGTAATAAATCAAACAATTATGATGATAATTAATCAGTTAATGGAAGCGACATCACAAATTCACAATTATGATGAAAAATTTTCTTGGTTTACCCATCGATTTTGAGTCAAAAGATAAAAATGTGGTTCTAGACTTTTCTCAAATTTAACTGACTTCTTTTTTGGTTAAGAATCATCTTGAGGACTTATTCAAGGTGGATTTTCAGAAAAGAAAATAAAAATTATAAAAAAAAAGTGACTTAACTTTTATTCGACGTTTGAACAGGTATCATACTTGAGATCTTTAACACCTCCGTTACCGAGTCAAGGCCTTACATGTTTACCTCTTTTTAAGTGAAAGAGTATATGTAATAGTCTCTCTTTTTTTTGCTCAGTTGTTGTATTTAATCAAATGTTTAGAATAATTTGAGTTTTGAGGTTTTTTTGGTTGATTTGACTGATTTTGGAAATTGTTCTGAAATTTTCTCATATGAAACCATAATGTATTATTTTAAACTCATCGGATAACTTTTTCATAAAATATTTTTGGATAAGTTTCTCAAGTTTTAAGAGACTCTCATTTTCATTTTCTATTCTTTGAAAAACTCTCTTAAAGCTCATTGATGGATTTATTCTAGCATATAATACTTACTATAAATATATACACCTTTTTAAAGAAACAAAAAAATTACATGAAACAATATCAAGGAACGTAGCTGGATTATGTAACTTGTTATAGAGTTTCCTTAACTTCTCTCTTCACCATGTCTTTCTTGTGTAGCTAAACGTTCCTCGTTCATGACGAAAGACGCCCTATCTAGTGACATGCTTCGCAGCCATGGTCTCATTTGCATTTGCATAGTCGAAGGGCTCGGAGTGTACGGAATCATAGGTGAACTCACATTATGAATAGCTCTGTTCTTGAAAGTATGCGACTTTATGTCTTTCTCATCGAAGGTTCTAAACAAGAATGTTAGCTTTCTCCACAATGAATCTTCGGAATCATCACATAACGTGTGCCTATGTTCGTACAAGAAATTGGCTACAAAGAGGAGAAATGCCAAGAATGAAGCAATGCCTGCTATTAGAAATAGACCCCAGAAGCTGTTGAGGCTAAGACTGTTGGAAGACAGAGTGGTCCCTGGATCAGGACACTCCTGGTCCTTGAACCAATGGTTCTTGATGCGTCGCATTTCACCGCCTTGAATCACATTCAAGATCGCCCTTGAGAGATCTCCCGTCAAAGGCGAATTCCTAGGCAATGCCTGCACATCCATCGTCGGTTAATGAAAATATCCGAATACTCAAAATGTAAATTTGAACAGAAAAATGAAGGAACTTACAAAGCCAAAACCAGCAGTTTTAAATGAAAGTTCAAGCATGACATATTTAGAGCAGTATTGGGAAAGGACAGCCTTAAGGTAGGGCGCTTCGTCAAAAGCTGCTGCAATACCGCCTTTTGATTTCCCTTTGGACAGAAGATCGTTGCATTCTTCAGCAGAACCAAAAGGCTTTAGCTGATGTTCTTTAAATCCCATATTTTTTAGAAAACCATAAACGAAAGTGCCGTGTTGGTACCCTACAGGCTCCCCTTTTTTTATGAGATCATTGACATTTGTGATCGTAGGGTGGTAGCGTTGTACCGTCAAGAAAGAGGTGAGATTTGCTGTGTAGCTCTGAGTCAGCACGAGCACCACAAAGCACCACACGAGTATCACAAACCGTGCTAGATTGCTCATAACCTTTTCACCTAAGAATATATAAAAAAATTGATATTAAATTTATCACCTATAACCGGTAATTTGATTCATTTATTGTCAATTAGTTTTGAGATGGAAGACTATTAACTTTAACATTTATCATTATTAGATATGTAAGAACTTACGGTTGGCGAAAACCATGGTGGAGAAGGAGAACCAAAAACTAGTCCCGATCTGGTGATGAGGCGGTCCGCGGAAGTCGCTGTTGATTCTATGCTCGAACAGCCAAACGACAAAACCAATGAGGACAAAGAAACAACCGGTAGTGACCCATAGGTCTAAGCTCCACGGTTCAAGGAACACCCATGCGTTGTTGTTCTCATTGTCTCCCAATGGCACCAACATAGACACTACTCCAGACTCTGTGAACGGTAACGTGAAGTCCACGTATAAAGACCTGTTCGCTGTGATTGTTACATCTCCAACAACTGCATCCAAAGTCTGTTTTATTTATTGATAGATAAAATATGTTAGAAATCTCATATCCGAACAAACCATTTTTCACATTTTGAAAAACGTGATACTGTTCTTCTGTAGTATTATTTAAAGTACTCATCCAATTTTCAAGTGATTCCACTATCCACTCTACACATTTAAAGAATATATCACGGACATGGATCAGTCTATTTGTTGGTTTTTTTATGAAATTGCTTCAAACCTATAAAAGTTTTGTTTTCAACTAGAAATGTACTGAGAAGGGAAAAAGAAGTAATTAACCTCGTTAAAGACTTGGTAGATCAAATCGTTGTAGCCATCATGTGGAGAGTCGAAAGTGAAGTATTCCGGAATGACTGAATATGACAAATTCTTAAGAGCAGCTTTGAAGATGTCTATGGTGTAACCCGTTGGGATCGTTTCATTAGTAATAGGATCTCTCGTCACCTTCACAAAGTTGTAAAAGCCTTTCTTCATTGGAACGCCCACTCTAATTTTCTTCCTGTTCGATGGAATCTGCCATCCCTTTGGAAGAATGGTGGACTTCCCGGGCCAGATCACTGGCCCGAGCCTCTCCCCTAGACACGATGCCTTTTTGTTGGACTTTGCATTCACTAGTCCATCGCTTGGTGTCCACTGTCCGATAATTTTCTCTTCATTTCCAACAAAGTTGATGATCTCAAACGTTGTTGACTCGAGCTCCCCATCATTGAGCTTAAACTCCCCTGCTAAACCCTTGAATTTTACACCGGATAGAGCCTTTAGAAGACTTGGACCGTAGCGAGAGACCCCTATGGTCCCAAGATCTGTCATGTTATTGGACGAGCCGCTAGCCTTATCATACCGCAAGTTCTCTATGTTGGTTTTCTCCACGGCCATGGCCAATGCGGTTATCGAATCATAAGCCCATAACGCAAAAACGTTCAGCTCTGAATCTCTCATCAAAGGGTTCTCTTTCTTGAACTTTCTCTTCCATCTCAAACCGAAATCTTCGAGCTCTTTCGACTTGGGGACTTGACTCCTCACACCTAACACGCCGTCCATTGTCTCCAAGCTACGACCATGATTGTTATGTCTCATCATATGCGTCATTGCATTGGTTAATAACCACACATATCCTTCTTCCATCATCCCAATCTCTTTAGCTTTCTGAAAAACCCGAATACCGAGTCGTAGGCTCATGTAGACAACGAATACCCTCGTCTGCATCTTCATGAGCTTATTAAGTTCCTTTAGAATCTGATCATCGTTAGCTTGCGGGGATATCGCACTTGAATGGACTTCCACGCCTAGTAGAGCGTTTGACAAGTGAGGCATGATTCCTTCACCTAAGTCGTTGTCCATATAAATGGCCACGACCCTCCTCCACCCGAAGCATTTGACCGTGGCTGCAATGGCTTTAACTTGAGAGGAGTCATCGACTGTGGCTCGAACGAAGTAAGGGCTATTGATGGACGAGAGAAGAGGGTTTGTTGCGGAGAATGTGATGGTCGGTACTTGAGATATGTTGGCCAGTTTGATCATGAACTCAGCTTGCATTGAGCTTCTTGGTCCGATGATGGCGCTCACTTGCTCATTCTTAATTAGGTCCAAGGCTGCTTGCATCACAAGCAAACACAAAAAGAAAATATAAATATTAATTTACGTAAGACTTCAAATATTAATTTTAAATATACGTACATTCTCATGTCACCATTAGTCTTTGACTATATATATAATTATTTGAACAAACATTTTGACGAGACTAAAAAGAATAGGGATTTTTTTTGTAATAACTAAAAGGATTCTAGACCTAGGTCTAGAACATAGCCTAAAATCCGAGAACTTATACGGTGTTGTCTCAAAAGATATTCAAATCAACAATCTCTAATGAATATTTATTTTCTGTAACGAAATTGCTCTTAACAAAGACCACAAGATTGTTCATGCTCATTGAAAATAGTAACCAGCTAAATCATGCATGGTCGTAATTCTTACTTCCTACATAGTATAATTAATAAATCCAAATGCATGACCCGTTACATGTAGAGGAGAAGCAAGAGACGGAGGGAGAAGTAACGAACCTGCAGCTGAAGCTTGAACGGTATCTTCCATGGAATCTCTGACGTGAAGCACAATTCTCGTGCGGTAATTAGGATGATCCCCATAGAAATCGGACAACGACATGTTAATAGAACTGAGCCAGATCCTGGAAAAGTTTGTTTGGAGATCAAGAACTACTCCTACTTTGATTTCACTTGTTTGGGTTTGGACTAAACCAGACTCCACCAACAAAAAAACCCAAAAAAACAAGACAAAGAAACTCAGAGAAGTGTTTTTACTAGTTTTAAAGTTCATCATGGTCATCATCTGAAAATTAATTGAGTACATAGACACTTTTTTATGTGATCCTTAACTTCCCTTTTTACTGTTTCTATATATATAGAGAGAGGAAGGTACTGTGTTTGAAAAATGGTAAACCGGAATTGGTTATCAAAGAAAGAGTCTTCAAATTAAGACCCACAAAATAAAATAAAACGAAACAAAATAGTGTTGACTTGAATAGACTCAGAAAATTGCTTTGAAAGAGTCTTGCGAGATTTTCCAATACGGCAGGGATGACATTTTCCTTGCAAAGCCAAGTTAAAAAACAAATTTTTACTCTTCCATTTCATTTTAATTATCATTATGGAATTTTTCACACATATTAAAAAAACAATTAAATATTCTATTATATTCTTATTTAATTATTAGAATTTTAAATTATTTAATATTTTATTCATTTAATTAGGAATAAATATAAAAAATTTCTATTAAAATGTATTGAAAATAAAAATGACAACTAAATTGAAACAAAAAAATTATCCCAAAACGACAATTAAAATAAAATGGATGGAGTAATTAATTTATAATATATATTAAGAAAAATAAACTACTAACATTTTCCTTGATTTGAAATGTTCTTTTTAGTATCCATTGGCATAGGTTTTTTTATGTGATAATTCGAACAATAAAAATACCTTAAATACAAACTTTTTTTGTTAAGATATGAATGAGATTAATCGTGTTGTTGTTGTATATTGTGTTAGAATTTCCATATCTTTATATTAATATATGGCTGTGCATATCCATTTAATTTGGTGGAATTATCATACAACAAAATTTTGTATTTTAATTTTTAACGGCAATGCTCTATGGGCATATGATGCCATGTACACTAATGGAGGACCACATTTTCTAACGCGTCTCCAAGATATTAAGGGGATCATGAAAGACTTAAAATTGTGAGTAAATCCAAAACACATATTAATTTTTCAACATTTTCTTTTCCACAGCAAAGAAAAAATACATAAATGACAAAATATTAATGTACATATATGATTTGGGGGACAGAAGTAACGAGTAACGAACCTACATGTACGTAAGTGACGACTTTCAACAACAAAAAATAAAATATTGATGAAAACTTGTTTATTTTACATTAGCATTTGCAGCATGTTAACAGAGCCGATAGATCTGCCAACTGAGAAAGGTTAACACTTTATTTTTGTATAACCATTTTCATTTAATAAACCGAATGTACTTCTTAGATTTATTATAAAATCTTGGTGTATTGATTATAAACGGCTAACACTAACTCTATTAGATCAGTGTAAGAATTTGAATCATTCCTGGTTAATTACAAAGAACAAAGTACGGCTTTCATAAATTGATGGGACTGATGTAAGCAACAATAACGATGAAAAAATCTTGATAAAGAGGACACTGATACTATTATTCATGGATCGAATCCAAAAAAAAAAAAAAATTGATTTGAAGATGAGTTTTGATGTTTTCACCCCAAAAAAACGAGCTGGGATGAAAATGTTTTCGATTTTCAGCCCAAACTGTTTTCCAAGTCAAGCCGGCCCACGTATAATTGTAACCCAAAACAAAAATATATTGATGCAACACCACACTTACAATAACCACGAAAACATAGCAAATACCTTTCACATTTGATCATCATTTCACTAGATTTCTATTAGAAACTGATATGATCAACCAATTTTTTTTAAAAAAAATTTTACATATGATCAATTATCTAATTGTAAAACGATAGATTATCAATGGTATCTACCCAAGTAACTTAAATATAATAGAATATTAATTCATATTAAAAATTGTGGGCCTTCTAAACGGTGCAAGAAACTCAATAAAAAGTTTCTTCAAGTTTTGAGAAACTTTGAAAGTGGTTATGGAAAAATCCATATTATTTTATATATAATTCATTATTTTATTATTTCAAAAAAAACTGGTTTGCATACTAGTGATGGGAATGCTAGGTCAAATAGATCAAAAGTTGAAAATGTAATTGATTAGTGATATATTAGGGGCAGACCCGACCAAGACTAAAATCCAAGAAGCATAATCTTTAGGCAACCAAAAATATAATAATTTTTTGGCATCAAAATGTTGTAATATCTTTATGTTTATTGGTCGTGTTCTTGTGATTTGACTTACTTAGTTAAAATTTGAATGACAATTTTATTTTCTTTTTTTGTTTTTTTTCTCCTTTTTTTTTTATTCTGGTTAGAATCACATTTAATTTCACTTTCTTTTCTTTTCTTTTTTTGTTTTGTTCTATTTCTATCCGTTTCTTTTTTTTGTTTCTTAGGGTACAACTGGTTAGACATAAAAAATGTTAGTAGAATAGGTTTTGGTGGAATAAAATGAATATAATATGAATGCTAGAGTATTAATTTTGTTCCGCTTATTACTCTTAGAAAAAATAGAGAACAATATATTTACAATGTGTTCTACTTTTTTCTGCAACTGGTAGACCCCTAATATGTGTTTCTAATGCATGCTGCTTCTCTATATATTCTGTTCTTGTCATGTACTTTTGTAAACCGATGATTGTTAGTTTTGAAAGCGTAATCATTCCCTGGTAAGAGAAGTGACAAACATATAAACATAAGGGATGATGCAAAAAAAAGTTCTATATTTTTTTTAGAATATAATAATATTAAAATTTACTATTATATAATGACATAAATGAAGTGAAAATGGTGGGGTTTCGCGTTTAACTTAAGACCCACCAGCCGACCTGACCATGTCCTACTCAGCTCACACATGTTTCCATGTGACCTCACCACTTTCTTCTAGCTAATCCCATTTTACATTTTATTTATCGTATTAGTAAGTTTTTACATGTAAGTTGTAATTTCTTATACCACAGATAGTACTAATGCTTTCGTCATCTTAACTCCAACATCTGAACGCAATTTCTCATGCACACAATCTTCTTCTTTTGTCGATTCTCGTGCTACATTATATTGTTTATTAATCGACACGTAATAATAAAAGCAAAAAAAAAATCATAAGCTAAACCACTTTTACTACGTCAAGTCCCATTTCAACTATACCAACTTTATAATTCTGGCAAAGCAAACTTTAAAATAGAAGATTTTTTCATGTAACAAAGTATATTTTCATGTACTTGGTTTTGTAAACAGAAAAAAAACATTATGAGTATTAGAGTAATATAAGAACAAGGATTAGTAGGTGTTGTGGAAGTTGGAACTGATGTGAACACCATATGAGTTGATTCTTGACTTAGCTGTGCAAAACGTTTGACGCCCATCAAAAACAATTTTCTTTTATTCAAAGAATCTCTTATATCTCTCAAGTCTCAAGTCCCAACCAAGTAATTTTTCAAAAAAATAACAAAATTTTGAAGTAATATCTTTCAGTGCCCCCTTTTCTTTTTTAGTAATTTAAGGACATTCTCACATGACCTTTTTTCTATATAGAACACTCTTATTTAATATTTTCACACTATTTACTTTTGTGACATGTCTAATCAAATCAACCAGTCAGTAAAAACTAAAAACTAGAAAGAACTCAAAAGAATTAAAAGATTTACAAGTTCCATTTATATACGCTTTCCAGATATTCAGGAAGCAGAAAAAAAAAAACAATTATGCATATTGTATGGTTCACTTTTAATATTTAACACCATCTTTGTTTAAAGTAATTTTAAAATATAAATTTTGGTGATCATTAAGTGGATCCAAGATATAATCTAAGATCCATGATGGATATTGAGCTTTGCCTCTAACACCATCTCCAACTCATTCTTCTATATTTTATTATAAAATAGAATAATTCGAATATGCTGGAAAGATCTTCTCCAATTTATTACTCTATTTTTTATTCCAAAAGAATTTTTAATGTAATTATTAATTTGTTAAAATATTTTATATATATCAAATTTACCGATTTTTCCACTTATTTTACTTTTCATAATAATTTAATAAAATCACATTATTATTTTACTAAAGAAATTACTATATAAATAAAATTACATTGCATAATATAAATAAATAAAATAAAAATAAATATAATACAATTTTGATTAAATATCACCATAGTTTTGATGAAAAAAAAACAAATGAAAAATAATAATAATATAGTTTTGATGAAAAATAAATAATATATTGTTAAATTTATTATATATTGTTTATCGATATATTTTAATGTATTTTTATTTTATTATTAGTATCATTGTAATTTTTATTAAATATAATTATATTTTCAATTATGTAAATATAAAAATAAAAATAATTTATAAATCAAAGATATCTTTGTAAATTAAAAAATTTAATTCTAAAATGGAGGAATTTCGTTTTTTCTCCAAATATGGAAGAAAAAATGGAGAAACTCCATTTCGAAGTTGGATATAAAATAGGATTAGAGAGAAATTTATTCTAAAATAGAAATTGGAGTAAGATTTAGAATGGAGATGGAGATGTCCTAAAAAAACAAAAATATACTACAACTTTATTTTTAGAAACTACGATTTTTGTTTAGAAAAAAACACTAATTTCTCTATCGGGGAAAAAAACAATGATTAATATATATTAATAATTTAATATCCGTATGATCATGGCCATGATCTGCAATGTAATGGTCAAATCAAAGTTAAGTTCCTGACAAAACAATTTAAATAAAATTAATTGCGAAAATTGAAATGTTTGACCAGTCAAATGAACTATAGTCTAAGATAATGGAGACATAAGTGACCAGTGTGTGCGTTATTAACGTACATATTTGTGCATTGATTTTTGTTTTGACAACAAACTGCCTTATGTCTAAACTTCTAATTGATTAATATATAGTATTTATTTGGATGCAAGGAAAATCACATGGAGAGGTCCGCATTATAAATCAGTGAGATGCTATTTCTTTCTTCCCCCTTTTTTTTTTTTTTGGTCTGAATAGATATATTAAACATAAAACAGGGGGAAATATAGAGGGTAGGATATGGAAGATCAGATACAGATTAACTGTAAACTTGGAAGTTGAAAAACAACTTCAGAGTACAGAGCCCATAAAGGGAGCCAAGCAAAAAAACAAGAAGAGGAATAACCTTTAACCAGACTTTAAAATTTACAAACAAACCTAATTAAATTTTATTCAACACATCTATTGATCAACCAAACAAACTGTTGAACCCCCGAAAATTGAGTTACCTTGACATATTAAAACACCACTTTGGTATAAAGATGATTTGAACCTTCTCAGAAGTTAGATGAAGTCAAATTGGAGATGCTTTGGGCGAAGGAGGCCCTTAAAGGAGGCAAATCAAGAGCGGATAAATGAGATGAGTCGATCACCATGTAAAACTCGACGATTTCACAACTTCCGAACGATTCCCAACCACGCAAAGCAGAAAGAAAATAGATCGGATTCTGAAGGAGGCTGAGGAACTCCGAAAAGGAAGATCAAAAGATTGTGGAGTTAGATCTGAGTTGAATTTACCAAAAGAACATGCAATACCAAAAACAGTCGACTTCAATACTCAAGACGAAAACCAAACCGAGAGGAGCAGCGATTGCTTGTATTTTAGAAAAAATTGTAGTCTATTATTTGTTTAAACCGGACTAAAGTTTTGAGAATGTCAATTTTTATTAAAAGACATAAGATTTTAGACTAGGTGAATTATCTTAAGAAAAAATCATATGTAACCGTTTATCATTCGGAAACACCTACCTCTCCATCCTCCTTTGCCCCTCCTCTCTAACCCACCCCAACACAATAATAGTATACCTTCTTTAATTTGAATAAAACAAACTTTAGTTTTTGATTTTTTAAAATAACATTCTTTCAATTGCTAACGAGAATATATGGCCTAGAAACTTTGTACCATCAATAACTTAACTAGTAATATTTGAGATAGAGTTTGAAGACCATTGGTTCGACTGATTTTCTAAAATAGATTGGATTCAATTTCGGATGCGATTCACTTACAAAGATTAATGTTACTAATCTAATAACTAAATGTTAGCATTATATGATTATTTAGCTCAGATATTTCTTATTTCATCATCACCATCAAATCAACACCTTTCTCTATTCCCTTCCTCTCCGACCCCCACACAATAATACCTTTCTTGTCTTGAATACAAATATTACCTTCCAATATTTGAGAATAATAGCCTTACAACCTTTGATATTTTCGACCTATTGGGTATCACATATTTCAAAATATGTTATATATTGGGTATCACATACTTAAAAATATGTGATGATGATTTTATATATTGGGTATCACATATTTAAAAATATGTAGCCAAGCTCTATCCAGAATATTCTCACGACTAGGTCTTCTCAAAATTTGACTCGTTTATATGATTCTTATTCATTTCGCGGAAATTTAACTCTACCACTGAATCAGATTTTTCATTTTTTTTAAACTATTATATTCCTCCTCCACATTATTTCTTGTGATTCCTGTCCCACTATGACAATAGTATTAAGAAATCTCTAATATTTAAATACATATTCTGTCAATCATATAAATTATAATTAAACATATGCGTACATACACAAACTGATATGAAAGCAATACCGATAATTTTTCTCGTGCTCCATGTTGGGATCTCTCTCATGTGACGAGTTTTCAGTAAAGTTTTATGATTTCTATATAGTGCTGAAATTTATGAGTTGTATATATACATATATGTATGCATGTATGATTTTATTATTGTATTATGTATATATAAACGTACGACATTGGTTCCTCTAACATTAATGACAGATCTCAATAAGAGGATTTCGACAATGTGTAGATCTTGTAGTGATAAGAATAAGACCTCGAGTTCTATAACATCTACCCAATCGAAATTTGCCACATTGGCTATGGAATCATTCGCTTTAAATACATACGTTATCTTCTGATCACAAAAAAGAGTAAAAAATGTTAATACATACATATATACGTTATCTAATTAATACAATTCCATTAATCAAAGCATTAACTTTATCGTCAACGCTAAGTAATATAGCTCCCATCCCCAGACCCTGTGGATTCTGTATGATAATTTGTTGTCTAGAAATTCATATATTTTTTTCATAAACAATTATTTTTTGTTAGGAAACTCATTTGATATTATTTTCTATTTTTAAAAGGAAAGTTTACATAGATTGTTTATAGTAATATTTTAAATAAATAGTAATATAAAAACTAAAATTTACAATAAAACTTATTAGTTAACAGAATATGTATCGATATGTTAATTTCCAGTTTATCATAAGTAATTTTATGTGTGTTTGGCTAACATTGATCCGATGAAATGAAAGACATGATAATAATAATTATAATAAAAGTGTTACCATGTACAGTTTAATGAAATATTAAGCTTAGGAATGGATAATTTGTTGGGATAGTAATCCAAGTCCTACATAAGAAATTTAGATAAGGAGTGTCTAATATATAAGTCAAGAGAAACTCCCATGAGATCTTTTGGGAAGAAATCCAATAAGAAAAACCGTGTGGACTTTGTCATTTGGGCCCAAAACGAATAATATCATACTAACGGGGAGTTTGGATGAATTTGAAAAGCCGTATAATTGGTATCAAAACCCAAGGTTCAAAAGATAGACCCGGAGATGGGATGTTGACTGGAGCTTTGGTGTGGGAATAATTCTCAACAGCGATACAAGGAGGGATGTCAAGATGTTTCGTTGGAGAGGATGTCACATGTTGTAGTGGTACTTGGTTTGAGAGGAGGATTGTTGGGATAACAATCCAAATCCCACATCGGAATTTTAGATAAAGAATGTCTAATATATAAATCAAGAGTAATTCTCATTTATGATGTTTTTTTGGAAAGAACCCAATAAAACCCATGTGGACTTTGTCATTTGGACCCAAAACAGACAATATTATATTAATAGGAAATTTAGATGAGTTTGAAAAACCCTACAGAATTAGATAAAATAGAGTGGATCACACGGATCAAATCAAACGGACAAAACAGATTAAAATTCATGTTAAAAAAAACATCGTTTGCTCCGTTTGTTACACAAAAACTTGAATAAAAACATAAACAATAAAAATGGATTAATCCGCACTGCACATCTAAAACATGTTACTCTTTCGTTCTCTCAATCACACTCTAATTACACCATTTTTTAGATTAATTTTTTTTAGGAAGAAGTAAACCACTGCTTTTTACTTTTCGGAAACCACTACAAAATAAATTTAAAATATAGACGTGGTATTAGTAGACAACATAAAAGTGGTTTAGCTACATAAAATTAGTCAAACTAAATCTAGTGATCTTAATAGTCGAGCCAAAATATAACATCATGTCTATGATAGAAAGATTTAGATAATTTAAAACAAGTTGTCACTAAATGTTCTTTACTCAACGGAAAAAAGGTTCATACCTCATGACAAGCTTAAATTTTTTATAATAACATAAATTTTTTTAGCTCCATTGAATATATTACAAGTATATTAAAGAAGCATGCCATATATAAGCAAAGAAACACTATCACACTCTCTGCTTCTCTCTTCCTTTCTCTCTTTCTTCTTCGAGTTGAATCACCACTTAACTCACAATCATATTACATTCATCTGGATCTGAATCCAAATCTCTCTCTTATAACATCATATTCATGGAGGAGAAATGGAAGCTGTCCAAGAAAGACACAACAGCTTCTTCTTCTTCTTCTAAATCCAAATTCTCTAGAAGCTTCTCAACAAGTGCTTCCAACATAAAGTCTCCAGTGTTCATAAGAAGTTCCTCTACTAAATGCTCTGTTCCTTCATCCTCCTCCTCCTCCTCTTCTTCCTCTTCAATCTCAAGAAGCTATTCAAGAAAAGAGAGAAAAAATTCATCTTCTTCTTCCTCTTCCTCTTCTTCTTCTATCACTCAGAAATATAGCAGCTTGGCTAAAGAACAGAAGGCAAGGTTTTACATCATGAGAAGGTGTGTGGCTATGCTTGTGTGTTGGCATAAACATGGAGATTCTTGATTTAGATCTTTTTTTTGTTTCTTGTGATTACATCAGTTTGGTTATTGAGGAGGTTTCCATACAAGTACATTGTAAGAAAAGATTTTGATTAAAGAAATTAGGGTTTCTCTGTTCTTTTTGTTTTTCCAGTTACATAACTTGCATATATGCTACAGATACAAATACACAATCAAAACATATGTGTATATGTATCATTGATACAAATATTTTATATGGTAACTATTAGTGAGTTCTGTTTAGATTTATCTGGTGGATTGATGTATCATGAAGTACAATGTTTTTGTTATGATTTACATCGAATAGTCCTTTTCAATGTCTCTGGAAAAAGAATTGAACAATTTACAACAAGCACAGTCTTTAATTTTACGTCTTTATTTTTAATCTCATTATTGTTTTACAATCAAGTGATTCAAGAGACATATCATGTGGTCAAAGATCTGAATCTTTTCTTTTAAATTACAGTAATTATTTAATTATGAAACGATAATGGAGTCCAGTTAATGTCAATGTGATGATGATAAAAAAAAAATATAATCAATATGATGTTTATAGATCTTGCACACACCAATAATGTCTGGAACTCTACTCATATTTTGTTTTTTCTCAACTTTATTAATTATTATTTTGTTCCTTTTTGCAATTTTGCAGTATTTGGTGGCAGTATTTTCTCTGTTTGCTTTCTGGTTTTTTGTCTCTTTGATGGAAGAAAGATTCCCTCTTATCAAATGAAAATTCTTTAGTATATCAATATATATTTCTACATTTTAGATTTTAAATACAAATTTAGAACAAAATTACTTTATTTATGTATAAACAGGTGCGTACTTAGAAACTAGCACGCATTATTGAAATGAGATGAAATCTATCTTTTCACTTTATTAGGAGATAAAAAGTTTGGAATATTTTTTTAGGGAGGAATCCAAGGAAAAGTTGTCAACGACTCACATCTTTTTTATCATTATATATCATGAATAAAAAAAAATGTTTTGTTTGATAATTAGATAAGAAAACAAAGTATCACGAGTGTTTCAATATTTGTGCTAATGCCCTTCTTTTGTTCACAAAAAATCAAATCGTTTTATTTTGCTTTAAATGCTCTTTGGTTCACTCATCTTCTTACAACAAGAAATCGAAGAAAAAAAAACTCATGTCAAACTCAAAACATGAAAGCACTAGTAAAAGAGGGAAAAGAACAAAAAAAAGAAAAAAAAGGATACAAATTGCATAAATTAAGGAAATATAGAAATGGAGACAAAAAAGATGACGTGGCTCTCGCAGAGGCGTTGGATCGGGTAAGAGTCAACATTTAGGGAGATCTGATGGTGGAGGAAGGAGTTTCTGATTTGGAAGGTCTCCATCCAAAACCACCCACGCCATGGTCAGTCCCCAACTCAAATGAATCTCGATGTGGCAATGCATGAACCACACACCTGTCACCGTCCACACAATTATTAGGAGTGTTCAATCCGAACTATTCCGAATCCGATATATAGTTGATAATAGTTTATACTCTAGTCTCTAGGTTACTATGTTGCATAAAACGATTCGTACTAAAAACATGGCCTACACCGAGAGGTTTTGGGTCTAAATATGTACATCTCCTCATATCCAGGACTAAAACATATTATATATCATAGTTGTGTTATAACTCAAATATGAACACAATAAATTGCATATGATTCAACAAAAACTCTTACCGGGATTATCAGCGAGGAAGCGGATGGCAACCCAACCACCGGCAGGGACATTGATGGTGTTTCGCTCGACGGGGTCGACTAGGTTATAATTTTTCGGGTCACGGGTGGAGTTATAATTTCCAAAGCCTTGACCCACCACGTAGAAGTTGAAACCATGAAGATGAACAGGGTGTGCCTCAATACCCAAGATACTAGTGCCTTGCAAGACCAGTTCAACACTTGTGTTGTACTTCAAGACCACGAGTTTGGTCCCATTTGAGACCATTGTGTTGTTTGGTGGTGTGCCAGTGTAATTAAATGGGAAAAGAGGAGCAGTTGGGAAATTTGTCATGAAGACACTTTTGGACTTGTCTAAAAAGTATGCTTGTAACAGAGAAGTCTTGTTTGGTAGAATGAAAGACACATTGTTGATAGATGCTGCGAATTTCGTAGTGTTAGTTGGTCCTTGGCATGTTTGGTTCTTGGGACAAGGTTTGGTTCCTAAACCAACGGTAAAGAAAAACTTCTTGTCCACGGTTTGTGGCACGTTTGCCGGGAACTTAGAACTCGCCAAACTTCTAAACATTTTGTTGAAATTCGCGGCGTAACTTGTACCGTTGATGGGAGGGAGAGGGGGTTTGATAATAGGTAGAGTTTTAGGCGAATGATTCGGTTTGTGTTGGTATTTGAGAATCGCTGCGGAGGTTGTATTATCGATTGTCCCTTGGCCCGTGAAGTATGCTCTTGTCAACATGTAGAAGGTTGCATTTGGGTGAAAAGGTTTGGTTTTGAGTAGTACGTTGGTAGTTTGGCCCGGACCAAGTAGCACGATGTTGGTTTGGAATGGTTTAACGTAGCTGGCGTCAGCTTCGACCACTGTCAACGTATGGTTGGCTATGGTGAAGAAGAGTTCATCATCGAGTGCAGCATTGATCAGTCGTAGTAGATATGTCTTCCCAGGTTTCACCACCAGCTTGTATGTGTCTGAAAAAGTGTTACAAAACTATAATCAGAGTTTTGTTTTGGACATGCTAAAAACGTAACATGTTAATAATTACCTTTTGTGGAGCAGTTGTACAGTGGGCCTGGAAGCCCATTAAAAGTATGAGCATCAGAAACATTTGGGCCTGCACCCGTCTGAAGAGCCTGTTGTAGAATTGCTTGAGGATCAGCATTAAACCAATCACCTACACATATTAAAAACATCATCAGTTGTTGAAGCTCTTAAACCAATTTGCTAAATCACATTTTGGAAGGCTATCTTAAAACATAACATAACGCTATTTTCTAGAACTTTTACGTAGGGCAATAGAAAGTTTTGCGTAGGAAAGATAATTTACCAAAGAGTATAGGGACTTCTTTGTGAGGTTTGGGAAAAGGATAAGGCTGGTGGAGTTTAGGGAGAATAATTAAGGGCCCGTACACGGTGGCTCTGATCCATTGAAAGTGAGCATGCCACCACAATGTTCCTCTTTGTCCAATCACAGTAAAGTTGTAAACATAACTTTGTCCGGTCTGGATTGGACATTGTGTCACATACGACGGTCCATCTGCCCATCCGGTCCTTAGCTGCCGTATCCCATGCCTACGTGGTATACACATACATCTATTTATTGAGGCTCGATGAAACATTATTGTTGTTACTAGAAGACTATAAGAAATTTACCAGTGGATGGAAATGTTTTGGGAGACATGATTAACAACTTTAATCTGTAGATTATCTCCTTCTCTTGCGGTCACTTTCGGTCCTGGGAATTTTCCGTTCACTGTCACGATTGTTTTTGTCTTGCACAATCTTGTGATGTTCTTAAGTTGAATCTGCCGTATGAAATGGTTAAAATATTGTATCAAAGACAAAAAAAAAAAAATAGAGAGATTAACTAATATATAGTTCATAACTGACATCGAACTTGTAATGTCGAATGACTCCTCCAGATGCTACATCGATGTTGTAACTAATGGCAAGCAGAAATGCCACAAGAAGATAATGCAAAACCCACGTAGCCATGTATAATAGCTATTTTGAACTCTAGAGCAAAACTATTTTAAACCCTTCAATATTTGTATGAATGGTATATATATATATGGTTTTTGTTTTTTGTTTTTTTATCTAGTTTTCTGGTGTGGTGTGTGTTTCAAAACAGAGGGAGATAGTGTTGCTATATATGGGAGAGAGGTAAATGGTTGGGTTAATGGTTGGTAGCAAAATTTAAGAAGAAGAAAATAAAGTATAACATATATATTTGAGATAAGTGATGAATACGATGATTAGTGTTGATGTTATAGTTGGTCCAATTGTTGGACAAACCGAGTGAATTTCAAGTTAACCAATAGTATGCTTTAACTATGATGATTACACTCTAAAAAAACTATGATGAATAAATCTCTAACATACGATATTTTGTTCTTACATAAAATATTTCGAACCAAGAAAAAAAAAATTGTTAGAAATATATATTTTAGCTTAAATTTGAAGTTATAAGGTCTAAGTCCAAATTTCATTACTCTTCACTTTTGGTATATGAAAACTGAGAAATATATTTAATCCGTTTATTTTTATAAGCACAAATACTAGTAGATTATAAAAATTATATATAATATTGAAATCATATTTAACCAGTAATAAAAACATTTCAAAAATAAAATAGCCAAAATATAAAGCGTATAAAACTGAAAAATCAAAATAAAATGATACATATTATATGCTTCTTTTGTATTACATATATACGGTGCGAACAAATAAAACAATAATTAATATATAATTGATTATATAATCTAGTGATTTGTATTAGTATTTTGGTTATGTTATCATGCAAATTCTAACCGGAATAATTTTTTAAGAAAAAAGCTTAATGAGAAGAGTAATTAATTATAGCAAACAGGAAAATAAATACACATGGGACGTGCACGTCGGTTGTTTGAAAACATATGTTCCAACAAAAAGAGTCTTTGAGTGTATCTAAGCTTAATTAAGGATGATATATATTGTCAGTCTCCTCGAAGACTCTTCCCTATTTGACACTTCACCCGATTCATCAATTCCTTTCAAGCAACTTAAGACAATGATCGTTGGATAATATTCAGCTTCACTTGCCCTTTATTTACTGTTTAGCTGTCTTATCTCTGTTTTTTTTCTCAGATATATTTTTGGTAACTAGAATTAGATGGTACATCCGATGTTTTGAACTTAATGAAATTACTAACTACTTTTTCTTTTATCTTAGTTGACAATATGGAACTATCTAAGTTAATTATGAATGTTTTCACTGCAAGTTATGGTTGATGTCTTGCTCATAACAAGAAAAAATTCTCCAAGTGAAAAAAAAAATGATTTAACTAAAACATCTAATCACTTCTGGAGGTGAAAAAGTTTTTCGGAATAGAATTATAATAAATCTTTTTTTGTTTATCATACAACTATAATTTTGATAAAAGGTGGTTTATCAACAAAGTAACCGAAGATGCAATACTCGTCCAATGAGGTGCTGCGAACAAAAAAAAAACTAAGGTAAATAACGCGACCATAACCTAAAAGGAATCAAGCAATGCCTCGACGGTCTACTATAGCTATTTCCCTAATCTGTCTGACAAACCAAATCCGGATCAGAAAGGGTTTGATGATCCAACAAAACATAAAAGTATTTTTCCTGCCAGTTATTGACACGCTTCGATTTCCCAGACACGACGTTATACTCAGGCTTCATATTCACATATACCGTCCTCGGCGATCTCGTGTTTTTAGAAATCGCAGTCATTTCCTTGAACAAGGCATGGCTAACATCGATGCCCGCTCAGCACCAAGGGTAATAACCGGCACAAAATAACGAATCGAGTTCGCCGTCAACTGAAAAATCGCAAGACCTCGCGCATTGCAGTACTCAATGAGAAGTATGGGCAAAGGAAACTGAAGTCGACACCATATAAAGTACGACTCGTACAAACAAACATATCCCGAAGGGCACGACCAGGGACGATCCTCAGGGGTCGGCACGATGAACGACACCCCAGAAGAACTACCACACTTCTTAAAAACTTTTGTGATAGACTTTTCTTTCGACTGCGTAGGACAACCACCCAG
Source organism: Aurinia saxatilis (assembly GCA_900406295.1). Taxonomy (NCBI): domain Eukaryota; kingdom Viridiplantae; phylum Streptophyta; class Magnoliopsida; order Brassicales; family Brassicaceae; genus Aurinia; species Aurinia saxatilis. Next base: position 28,860 of record OVAP01000725.1, read on the forward strand.
AGGTCGACTCTGTAAACTACACACCCGCTTCGGTTTATCAGTAGTCACCTCATTCTCCGTCGCAGGATGACTCCTTTACCTCAGATCGACCAAAGGGACCGCCTCCACATCGGCGGAAGTCGTCGCCACATCCCAACTTTCAAATAGATCCTCATCCCTCAACTCAGGAAAGTTGATCACAAGATGATCGTTATCCACATCGTCGCACCCCATTGAATCGCTCTATGAGGATGTCTCAGATGGCGTCCCGGAAGTCTCGCTCCCCGAATCTGAACCATCCGAGCTAGTCGATTCCTCAGAAGACGACGACTCAACGGCCAGGATCGCGGTCTTTTTGGCCCTAAGTCACTTTAACATCGTCATCAACGACACGACTAGTATAAAACACAACTATGAACTGTGAAATAAAGAAGAAAGAGGTCGAGTACGCACCTTTTACCGAATCCTCAGAAACTAAAAGTGAAGAAAACCGAGAATCTAGGAGTATATAAAGGAAAGTAAAAACTAGGGTAATTATTACTTTCCTAGCGATGCTTCGATCTCCATCCGCACCTCGACAATAGTCAGTCATGTCATGCCATGTCATCAACCCAAGGAATCTTTTCCCAAATCAGTCACCTCGACAAGACACCTCGCTCCATGCCACGTGCCGCACACTCTACATCGAAGTGTCTGGGGAGGACTATTATTAGATACGGGCTGCGCATGACCCACTGATTTGGGAATGGCCCAACTAACTAATAAGCCTTGTTGGTTCAAGCCCAAAATATTAGATGAACAGATTGAAGTCCGGAAGCGTCGACCTCACTATGATTGTCAACGCCTCGACTGCAGAGCCTGCGACAACGACCTCTCGACGACACCCTAAAAACAAGGTGTTGACTCTGAAGTTGACACCACGAGCCTTTTGACGACCTCGATAACAGGTGAGGGTGACCTTTCCCTGTAATAGAAAGATTCGACTATACCCATCATCGACCGCACAGAGGCACAACTGAGAAAACTAGATCGACTTAATATAATATCAAACTCTTGCTTTTTTAAGTGCTTACTTGTAAATATCGACCTACTAAGGCATCGACATACTCATAAATACAAAAAATCTCTTAATCGACATTCGATTAATTCACAAAAAATATCCAATCCGCTTATTCTTCTGTGACGTTATTAGTTACATCAATAAGGTGTCCACCCCTATAAGATGTTTAACTCAAAGTAACTAATAAACGAAGTTACAGAAGAAAAAAAAAAACAGAAATAGTAATAAACGAGAGATAATATTATAGTATTTGTGACTGAAATGGCAAATGATGAGGATCAAACTCACGGTATTAACAAAAGTAAAAAAGAACATAATAATTTAGGTTGTTAGTTGAAGCCTTGTAGGTTTACCAACTTCAACAATTCTCTTTTACTATTACATTCTACCAAATTGCTATTCGTATCTAATGACATTACCCAATTTTATCCAGATAACTTTTTGTTATTGATCCAATGAATTACTAAATTCTTTTGTAAATCCTCTTTTGAGTTTTTGAAAGGAAAACATTCATTATTCTGTTTTGGTAATTTAATTTACAGAAAATTGCTGGTGCAACTATTCTCTTTTATTGGTTTTTGGTTTTTGTGCGAAATGATGGAATAAATAATATATATATATATATATACAGAATGGTTCAGTCTTAGTAAACTTGTGGATTAATGGGGAGAAAAAAATGATGTGGTGCTTTGAGTTTAACTTCTTTAAAAATGATTGTTCTTGAGGTTACAAAAGAATGTGTTATAAAAGGCTCTCTTTTTTTGCTGTCACAAAGCATTTTTGAGTTTCAAAACATATATAGTTACCCGACAATACACTAATCAATCTGTCAAGAACCGTAGAAGTTGTGAATAGGTTTCTTCGATTGATCAATCTTAAGGATGCGCCTTATATACAGAGTTACAATATACATAAGCAATGTAAACCTAAACC
>OVAP01000726.1:0-30623 GCA_900406295.1 Aurinia saxatilis
TTGACAACGGAAGAAGCTCTTCCGAGATTATCAGCCACATCCAAAAGGCTCCTTGCAAAATTCTGGAGATAATATATATATTCCCGTATATTGTGAGCAAATGGAGTATGAAATGCAGCAAGCAAATAAAGTAAGTAGTTGTAGAGAAAGTAAGCAACCAACCTGAATGGCATACTTTTTGGTGTTTTCAGCGTCACGTCTGGTTCTGTCCATGACATTCTCCATTTCAGCATAAGTGCGAAGTACTTTATCTTTCATGTTCCTAATCTCTTTGTCTTTGTCAGAGAGTAACTCCTCCTNAAGTGCGAAGTACTTTATCTTTCATGTTCCTAATCTCTCTGTCTTTGTCAGAGAGTAACTCCTCCCTCTCAGCTAAAAGCTTCACCAAATCATCTCGAGACAACTCGTCGTCACTCTCGGAATCTGACTCAGAAGATGCAGCAGAATCCTTGGATTCGGAAGACGCAGCACATTTCCGCGCATTAGAATCGGTTGCCTCAGCTGTAGCTTTCTTCTCTTGGGTTGCCTCACCTGTAGCTTTCTCCTTTCCATTTGATTCTGGAGAGGAAGAAGAAGAAAAGAGAGAGACCTGAGGCTGCACATTCAAAATCAATCCCAGTGAATCAAAAACCCTAGCAAAACCCTGAAATGAAATTGGGCAGGAATAAAACCTTATGTGGCAAGTCGTGAAGTAGAGAGTGAAACCGGGTGGAGAAAATAGGAGCCTGGCAATTCCTCACGGTGACGGCGGAGAGGGAGGAGCGTAAACCCGCGCTACGGGAGACTCCCCACAAAATCTTGGAAACAAACATCACGGATGGATGCAACAAGCACAGATCAAGCGAGCTCGGTGGAGAAGAAGAGAATCAGAAATGTCTGGTTTATTCTAGTGATTTACGTTATGGACTTAAAATACAACATAGATTTGAGCCCAACATGTGTGCTACTTTTATTTATGGGCCTCTAGGGTTTTCCATATGTCCATCAGGATAAGTAAAGAAAGAGCATAGCATGGGATATGTATACCGAAGCTATGAAAAAAAAACTATTTAACTCATCGTTCAACATTCGTCCATATTGTGTGCTGATACAGAATCTAACATGAGTTCTCCATAGTCTGGCGATTTTTTTAGAGGATATTCTAAAATAAGAAAAATGGAAAAAGGATAAACCTATCATTTTGTTTTCTTATCTACACAATAAAGACATTCTCAGAATTGAATGTCAAAAGACAAAAAAACAGTTAACAGTTCAATGTAATGTACACTGAGGAGGGGCTGGTGGTTTTCCTCATTACAGAGATGCTTTGCTCAGGAGAGGTCGAATGATCCTTGACCTTCGTTTATTGCGTAGAGCAGCTTCTTGTACATTATTTCCTGTTTTTCATCAACAACAACTCCCTCAGGATTTTACAATTTCAACTACACAGCTTTTAATAAACAGGGGGCAAAGACTGAGACATGATGACTCACCTTTGTAGAATAAGGAGGGAGCTTAAGGTAGTTGGCGCAGGTCATGACACTAGGAAGATCATCGTCTGCCGTCTCCGAAGCTCCTGTTCCATTGGCTGCTGCACTTGAGGTTGATGAGTGCTGTACCACCCCAAAATGGACATGCAATTTTAGAATCCCATGGAAAAACAATAAGATGCAATCTGATAATATGCTTTGTGGCAAGGCTTTTAAATCGTTAACTACAAAAATGACTCCTCTCAACCAAACATATAAGTACAGCTTTTTTACCTTTCTCACAATCGTCAGCTTTGGGTTCAGAACAGCTAAGCCACCAGGAGGAAGCCTAGGAGCTCCAGTCACAAACTGGCAGAAAGCCCTCTGTTGATCTGCTGTAAGCTCTCCCATGATCTCCAGTAACTACAGTGGAAGTGAAAATCAGAGTCAGAACGAACTCAACACAGTACAGAAGCAAAAGCTGAGTGGAAGGATCAAATGGACTGAGGAAGTAATATACATTAATGATTGCCGGACTTTTGGCAGTATAACCGTGATCAAATTTGATATGTTCAGCAAGAGTCTCCGCCTGCAAGAAAAGAAGGTATTAGACACAAAAACATATCCAAGGGATTCAAGAATCCTGGTTCTGGGAACCTGACAAGTTAAAAAATTACCTCCCACAATTCTCTACGTCCACAGAGCAAGTAATCCAGCTCAGAAGGGGTGAATATTTGTAGAGATGTAATGTCGAACACCTGATGATCATGTGCAGAGACACAAAGGTTTTGTAAGGATAAATTGCAGGCAAAAGTCTTGAGGACAGACCAAAACAAAGACAATTGAAACCACTTTTTTTTATATTATGTTTAGAAGCCAAAGGGAAACTACTAAAAAGGCAAAGAAAGAGACAATACAAAAAGTCTGCGAGTCTACTAACCTGATTGAATCCAGATCTAAAGGCTTCGATCTGTCGGGTTACTCCTTTCTTGACAGTAGCATCAACAACTAGGGATATATATTCTTCAAGACTATTAATATCAACCTGTAACAGAATAACAACTCCATCAGCAATGATGGATAATGACTAAAAGAATAGTAAGACGAGGAGTGTGAGCTAAGACGGTACAATTTCATCTCCTGGTCTCAGAATGTATTCGGGATAACCAGGTAGCGTGAAGTCCAAGCAGAGATCTTCTATATGGGATCCACGTAAACATAAATCAGAAACCGCACTGCTCTTGTCACCACCTACTGCATCCAGATAGTGCTTACGGCCAACAAGAATACGTAGCTCTTGTAAAGTCTTGCCAAGTTCAGCGTCAAATAACATAATGTCATGCAAATCAAGCTCCTGAACATGAGAGAAAAAGAAAAGAGAACCAAATTATTAGCAAGGGCTAGCAAAAGCGAAAAGTAGAATTCAGGATTCACTAAACAAAAGAAAACAGGGACAGTAAGAAAACTCACTTGACCCAGAATAAGCTTATAAAACGCTGTACTCAGTGGGACGTCCAATAGTCGTCCATCTTGAAGTGCTTTTGCCATCACACGCCCTAACAGGCGGAAATATTCAATGACTTTATGAAACCGACTACCTTCAGACACGTCAGCTGTTGAGGGCCAAGGTTGAGGAAACAACCCAAGTGGTGCCTGAACTATATCTCTGTCTCTAGCTGCAGATGATTTCCCGTCTTCGCTATCAATTTGCATAGGTACCTTGTCACTTGAATTTGATCTCCACATCCCAAGGGAAACCTTTTGCAGATCATGACTTAGGAGTGTGTAAAATTCAAGTGTAGGGCCTAGACCAGTACCAACTTCACCAAAATATTCTACTTCAAGAACAGCTTTCTGGCTAGAATACATCTCCATAACTTTAGCAGCAGAATCTAATATCCTATTCCGGGATACACGGACTTTCTGGCGCTGCAATCTCCCTATTCTCATCTCTCGTTCATTCGCAGACCCACTGCCATCAGCACCTTGCTGCTGCTGCAAGCGATTCAATGCACGCGATAACCCAAAAGCAGTTGAATAGAAATACTGTCTGCGGGTCTGAAATGGAAACAAAAAGGGGCATGCTCTAGTCAACTGGTAACACCACGAGGGAAGACTTCCACTACACAAAGCAAGTGCGTCCTGGATTTGTCGAGCTAATTTGGGTGTAAGTTTGTTATTAATGAACTCTTCATGGGGAACCTTAGACGCAGCTGTACTCAGCTCATCAAGACTTGTAATTTTACCCTCTGCAAAACGATCAGAAACAGTTTGGGCTCTTAAACGAGGGCCGAGCTGATTTAAACCCTCTAATACACGCAATAGTGCCAGAACATTATATGTGGAATTTGACTTCTCAAGGTCGCAAGGAAGCTCCCCTTGTAAGATACTATCCAAAAGAGATGCCCTATATGTCTGAGATTCTACGCTGGAATTGGTAGTAGCAGATTTAGAGGATTTTGACGGTGTGGTAGAACTTGCTCCACCAACTGACAACCTATTCGCTTGGCTGTCCGGCCTCTGGTACATGATGGTGTAAATATCATTAAACCTGCTTCCATCACTTGAGATAAAATCACTGCCACCCAACCTGTCATCATCATCTTCATCTAGCATAAGTTGTCGCTGTACAGCCTGATAAATTGTCAAATGCCTGCTCAGTTGTTTTCCTCCGGCAGTAAATATCAACTTAGACGGCTCGTCAGAACTACGATATAGGGTACGCCCATGAAGGTCTCTACTTCCCCTGATACCTCTACCCCCGGCAGCTCCAAGCCCAGCCATCGCCGCGGCAGCAAAGGAGAGTGCACCCCTAGAACCATAAGAATTCCCAATGCCAGCATCAGTAGAATCAGATCCCCTTGCTGCGGCTGCTCCACTAGTGCCTCCAGAAGCTGGATTCATCTGTCGGCCACTAGTTGCCATACCAGCACTGTCATCATCCACCGAGTCTCCCAATTTCACATCATGGACTTTATCAGGTGTGCACATGGGAAGACTGTCATCCAGAACCTGGAAACGAATGTATATTTATTAATACATCATAAGAAAATCAAGACAAAAGGTAAGCTACAAAGCAATACTGATTAATATCTCTTACGTTGTTAAAGAAAAATATCAATACTGGAAAAAAATTGAAGGAAGGCTTACATCTTCATTATCATCATCTTCATCATCAGAAATGTCATCCTCTTCAATCACCAAGGCATCATCAATGTCAACGGGGGATATATCCAATTCCTCATCCTACAAGGCATACAAGTAAGACAGTAGCAGATAAGCAGATCACACGACAACATTATGATGTAACAGAATCAAACAAACATACAACCCAAAACTCTATACTGTAACATACCTCAGAGCTGGAGTCTCCACTAGCTGGTTTCATTTGTGTATCTTTGTCAAGGACGGCTCTCCTTTGAGCACTCCTTGTCTGAGGCCCTTTATCCGCCTGAGTCGGCTTCATAACGCCTTTACCTTTTCCTTTCGATGAGCTGGTACCTTTTTCAGGCACGGTTTCTTTCTTTGAGGTATCACCTATGCTTACTGCTGATCTAGATCTAGAAGAATGGCGACGGGTGGTCGAAGGTGGAGTTGACGAAGATGGTGATGTAACACCAGCACCACTAGGTAGGGTGCCTGATTCTGTATTTCCAATAGGCGCTGCTGGTTTCAAACCAGATTCACTGCGTTGAACTCGAGGCCAAAGAAATTCCTCGACAGCTGCTATGCTTGCCAATGGATCTATTAGTACAATATTGGAGGAGTAATCACGTAGCGCCTTCTCTCCAGGTGCACGGCATAATCGCAACTTTAAAGGATGTGCCAAAGCACTCAAACCAGAGGAGAGTCTGGCACTTCCACTTAGTGACCTTGAGGGATGGCTAAGGACAACGGGAAAGCGTTCCAGTGATGATAAAGCATCTTGAAGTTTCTGAATCAAAACTGTCATAGGAGGGACCTTTCCCTCGATAACATCAGAAGGAAGTGCAACCTCAAGAAAAGCTTTAAACCTTTGGAGTCCCTCGTGGCGAAGTTTGGGCAAGTTAAGTTCGGAGATCTTCTCTTTGTTGAAGTATCCACAAGAAAAGTAATTAAGTAATGCTGCAACTACACCACTGCCAATAAACTCAAAAGTTGAGACGCCATCGCCTTTGCTTAGCTCGCCAAGTATCTCAGAAATAACACCAATCAAGTATTCTTCCTTGCTAGCAGAAAAATCCCCAAGGCATGGGGCAGAGGCTTTAGATTTTCCCTTTCCTTTCACTTTATGATCATCTATACCCGCAGTTAGTTTCGCGCAAAGATTCTTCAGATGTAAGAGATCGTCTGTAACTCCAACATCAAGATCCCCACCATCAGATGGGAAATACTTGTCTTTGAATGCTTTGGCACAGGAACTAACTGTTTCCCTTAACATGAAGTTGGCCGTAGGAGTATCCACGGAGTTATGATTTGCACCGATGTTAAGGTTCGCAGAATTTTTGGGCTCTTCTGACTGATTTCCATCAGAATTGGNTCCCTTAACATGAAGTTGGCCGTAGGAGTATCCACGGAGTTATGATTTGCACTGATGTTAAGGTTCGCAGAATTTTTGGGCTCTTCTGACTGATTTCCATCAGAATTGTCATTACTACTTCGCCGTCTATAGCGCCTAGACCGTGCAGATCCAGGCACAGAGTCATTTTCAGTAGGTGAGGTATGAGAACTATGTTTACCAACCAAGACGAGTTGATCTACAGCATGAACCACTCCTTCCCTCACAAACACTTTCGAGAATGTTTCAGGAAGCTTTTCCATCAAAATTTCTGCAACTTGTAGAGCAGGAACCAAGACTTGTGGATCTTTCCAAGCCAACACACCAGCCAAGAAGCTACATAGAAAAAAAGGTAAGAAGTTGCACATACTGTCATGTCAAACATGATTTATATCATAAACAGCATACCTTGATATATTCGTATCACCAATTAGAGATTGAATCATTTCTGAAGAGCTGAAATACATCAATTTTCCGATAACTGAGAGACATTTATGGCGAATAGTACCATTGACACTAGAACCATAGATCTGTTGGCAAAGAAGCACAATAATTAGACAGCACAGAGGGAGTATGAAAAATTGTAGCAAATGCAGCAACAAATTACCTGCACTAAAACTGGAAGAAGATCCAAACCAAATTGCTGCAGAAGTTCAGGCTGATCACCAAGTAATTTTTCTCTTGGTGAAACTCTTGGAGCATCTTCTTGTTTAACTGAAGTACTTGGAGAAGATTTCTTTTGGCCAGAACCTTTCACGAAAGTGTTTGTGCTAGTGGTAGGAAGGGAGATAATTCCTTCTGGCAATGGAGGGAGGAGCTCATTCGCTAGGTTGACTATCTCAAAAATCTAAGATATAAAGGCAAAAGTTATAATTCAAAACATTTCTGGAAATAAAAACTCATATGATCATGCTAAATGTTAAACAAAAATTAGTTAATCATGGGACTAAAACCAAACAAAGCACATTGATAAAACATTTCCCTCTATACCACTTCTAACATAGCAGAATATAACAAGCATAAGAGCATGAAGTCATATGCTCTAACATAAGTAAAGCTCGAAAAACACGTATACAGATTATACTCTATACACTATACAAACACCCACGCAAAATATGAAGGAAATTTGAGCTGAAATTGAGATATTATCCTAAGTCCAAGTCAACAATTAGTAGGTGCTGTTTCCCCCACCCCTCTCAATTTATAACATTCACAGGGAAGCTAGTACTATTTCAATCAGGTATTGAACAGAAGAATTGGTCATAGCATCAACAAAGAGAACTCGTACCTGGTCTGCAGGCCTGCTCAGTGCTGGGGATACAGATGTATTGGCAGAGACACCAGAACCTAACAAGATATCCTTAAGAATCCTACTAATACCAAGAAGAAGTAATGTTCTGAATCCAAGAGGTGATCCGCTTGCGCAGGTGGAAAGTAACCGGATTAACCCCTGTGCACGATTATGGTGAAAATATAATCTTGTGAATAAAGAAAAAACAGGAAACACAAAAGAATTTACGCATACCGTGTATGTTGACACACTGAGAGATGCTTGTCCACCTCCAGAATTGCTTGTGGAGATAAGAGTAGCAGCTTGTGTCACTAGACCATGATTGCATAATTCATCTAATTTATCTGGCTGTGATGCAAATGCTTCAGCAATCCGAGTCAGACATATAGAAGCATACTCCAAAACCTGTCACCACACAAACAACTTCTTGAGAAAACTGGGAGCAAAACTAAAGAATACCATACCATAACAAAAAGAAGGAAACATACCTTGGCATCGTGATACTGAAGTAGGTTTGTTNTGTGTCACTAGACCATGATTGCATAATTCATCTAATTTATCTGGCTGTGATGCAAATGCTTCAGCAATCCGAGTCAGACATATAGAAGCATACTCCAAAACCTGTCACCACACAAACAACTTCTTGAGAAAACTGGGGCAAGAGCGTAACTAAAGAATACCATACCATAACAAAAAGAAGGAAACATACCTTGGCATCGTGATACTGAAGTAGGTTTGTTAGTAACGGGACAGCTTCCATAACATAATCAGATGCATCAGAAGGTAGTTTCTTGCACATATTTGCAGCAGTAGATAGTGCTACACGCTACAAAAAGCCAAAGAAATATGCTTATCAGATACGCATGTATGTTAAACATAACAATTAAAAGGAAAGAGAGAAGTTACAAATTTACACACCTGAACTCCAGTGGAAAAGAAATCGAGATATGAGAGCACAGCCATAAGAGCACCAGCACGCAGGCAGGCAGTTGGATGCTCCTGAGATATCTTTTTGAGAGCTTGCAGAGACTGTTGTGTAAAACACATTTAGAATACAAATCAAATTTCAAAGCTTGATCCTTGAACAAATTAAACATTGGAAATATCAAGTTTTGGTAAGAGAGCTAACCTGCTCGGCCAAGTCCATGTATTCTATGGTTAGCAATCTGGCCACAAGGCATGAAACAGCCCCGTAATGTACAACAGCAGCACAAGAAGACGGCAAGACATCACAGAGATGGGTAAGTGCCCTGGCAGCAAGAAGCATAATATCGGGATTGTTTTCATGGTTGAGTAACCCCACGAGAACTGGCACAAAGGAATCAACAGAGAAGGTGCTCAACGAGTCTTCCGTCCCGATAGACAACATCTCACACAGCTGTGTCAAAGCCTCAACCTGCTTTCCCTCTTCTCCTTCAGAACGCAAGCCCGAGAGTATCTTCTTCATCCTCCCATTCAAATGAGAAGACGAAGCTGAACCAATACCAGAGGAAGGAAGCAAATCATCCAATCCAGCTCCAAGCTTCCTCAACAACCCTTGTAAAGCACTACTGGCAGAGCTCATATTAGGATGCAAAAACCCACCGTTGCCATCCTCACTATCGTTATCATCATCCTCATCACCACTCCTTCCACCACCACCAGCAGCAGCAGCAGCTGCAGCTTCCATGTTAAGTTGTTCTCTAGCTCTTTCCCTCTCCCTAATCCTAACATCATGCTCCTTCTCTTTTCCCTTATCGGAATTACTACTGTTATCATTCCCCCTGTTACCTCGTCCGCCTCTGCGAAATCCAGAAGACTCAGTGGAAGTGTCCATAGGAGCTGTAGCTGAGCGAGAAGAACGAGAGCGAGTGGCTGTTGTTGCTGCGGATGAGGAAGGTGGTGGTTGTGCGAGTGTTAGTGAAGAGGAGGAAGAAGAGGAGAGACGAGCTCGTTTGCTGCGAGTGGTGGGACCTGAAGGAGGAGAAGAAGAAGAAGAAGATGGGGCAGTTGAGCTCGCCTCCGCCCGCTTGCGGCTTCGAGTTTCCATACAAAGGAAGAAACCCCGAGTTTGGGATTTACTCCGATCAGATACTCTCTGATCGCATCTCAATTCCTAATTTGATGATCCCAATTCAATTCAATTCAACAGAAAACCCTAAATCGAAGAGGAATCGAGAATCGAAGGTAATTGGAGATCGATTAAAGAAGAAGAAGAAGAGATCGGAATCGAGAGGGATCTGTGTGAATTTTGGTTTTTGTGCAGAGAGGAGGAGGATTAGAAAACCCTAAATCGAGTGGGGAAGAGGAAGAAAAGAGGGCTTCTCAAGGAAATATATAGGAGCAAGAGGAATACGATACCGTTTTCGGACAACAACTGACACGGGATCTTGCTNTTGCTACGTGTGATTCCTTTACTCCGTTCAACTCTATACGCTGCTTTCTAAGTACAAATTAAGTCAAGGAAGCAGGTTTACGTAACTGGGCCAGGCCCATCTATTGCAGGGCTTTACAAGGCCTCACAAAGGACTAGATATGATAACAAAAGAGACAAGTACGTTTCATCATGCATAGTTGTTGCATATAGCATACACCGGTCCAACAGAACAACACACGCATTTCAAGCCTTGTGTCAAAGGGTAACAACAAGAGCCTTGTTCACAAAATCACATGATTTAGGCACTGTAAACACATGATCAAACCACTCAACTTTTCCTCAAGTTCACAACTACTAGTCTACTACGCCTTACTTTAAATTCAATTTTATTATAAGTCGACAACATTTTTTTCTTTAAGTCGTTGTATTGTTAAGTCACAACATTCAATAATACTCCCCAAATAAATGTCTTCTTATTTATTTAATTAAGCTTATCACAAATCATGTCATAGTTAGCTTGTGTGACACTCACCAGTCATCAGCATCCATCTTTATACCTTTGCCTAAGGTCTTTTTATCTACAGTATTTGAATCAATAGAGGAACGATCTCCTTGGAACTAACATTGTTGTTTGTTTGTATTAGAGCTCAAGGTCCACAAACCGACTTTTAAAAATTGATCATATGTTAGTCTTTGAATGTTTTGTGTTTTGCTCTTCATAAAACTTTTCAAGGCAGGATAAAAAGCATTTTTGTTTTTGTTTATCTCGTTTTGTGTGAACTTAAAAAATCATAACAATTTCACATCCTTTGCTTTTATTTGACGTTTTCAAAATAGAAAACCCAAAAGAGATTTTTGCTTTCTGATATAGTTTATGTTCTTGAGTTATAAAGAATTGCTGTGTTGGCAGCCTCTACCAATAAAAAGTAACTCCAGCTTTTGTTTCTATTTAATAAAATGATATCAAATAATTTTTTGAGAATGTAAATACCATTATGCAAAAGGAACGTGTGCTTTAACTTTTGAGCTTGTAAAACATATGCATGGCCGGCTTAAAGACTTTTTTATACTTTTCCTCCGAAACGATCTTCTTACAGAGAGAATCTTACGAGAGCTTGTAGCTCAATGAGAGACAAAAAGCAGCTTCTGCATAATCTCATTCTTTACTTGAACTCATAAACAAACTTGTTTCGTGCTAGTTGAATAAGAATATATACTTTTCTTCATTAAAAGGGTTTATCAAGTGATAATTAACTGGCTTTTAAATCTCGCTTGGACACTAAGAAACCAAAACTCCCACCATGAGAAACACAACCAAACTGGTAGTACATGTAATCGATGCTCAAAACCTTATGCCAAGAGATGGACAAGGTTCAGCTAGTCCCTTTGTAGAAGTTGATTTCCTAAACCAGCTGAGCAAAACAAGAACCGTGCCCAAAAGCCTTAATCCAGTCTGGAACCAGAAGCTCTACTTCGATTACGATCCCACAGTAAGCACCAACCAACACATTGAAGTCTCGGTGTACCACGAAAGAAGACCAGTTCCCGGTAGAAGTTTCCTCGGTAGAGTCAAGATTTCTTGCTCTAACATTGTTTACAAGGGCGACCAAGTGTACCAGCGTTTTCCTTTGGAGAAGAAATGGGTTCTCTCTTCTGCTAAAGGTGAGATTGGCCTCAAGTTCTACATTTCATCATTTTCTGAACAAGACCAAACATTTCTTTCTCCTTTTCCTTCTAAACTTCGTACCAGCCTAGCGCAAACAAAAGAAGATATTACCACTACTTCAGATTCAGAAGATTCTCTCAAAGGATTTGCATCAGCAGAAGACGAGCCTACGGATTCTGCTAGTGAGTGTGTAGAAGAAAAGACGACAATAGAAGAAACTAAAGAAGTTAGAGAACCAGTCCAACAACTACATAAACAAGAAGTTTTTGCTCAGCCTGCAGCAATGCATTCCATTCGCTTGCGGTCTCGTGATAGTACCCCACAAGAAGCGAAGAAACCGCAACCTCGTGGAGCTAACCAACTTCACCCTCGCAACACCAACCAACCACAATCATATGGTGACATCACTCCAGATGACTTTATGGTGAAAGACATGAATCTTGACCTTGGAGAGAGATGGCCAAATCCAAATGGTGGAGAAAGATTCACAAGTGCATACGATCTTGTGGAGCAAATGTTTTATCTCTATGTTCGGGTTGTTAGAGCAAAAGAACTTCCAGGAGGTATGATTACTGGCGGATGTGATCCTTACGTGGAGGTGAAGCTAGGGAACTACAAGGGAAGAACTAAACATTTTGAAAGGAAGACAAATCAACCCGAATGGAACCAAGTTTTTGCATTTCCCAAAGAACGGATTCAATCATCAGTTCTTGAAGTCTTTGTGAAAGACAAGGAAACGTTAGGACGAGATGATTTTCTAGGAAAGGTAGTATTTGATCTGAACGAGATCCCAACAAGGGTTCCACCAGACAGTCCTTTGGCTCCCCAATGGTACCGCCTAGATGATTGGAGAGGAAAAGGCAAAGTAGTACAAGGAGAGATAATGCTTGCTGTCTGGATGGGATCTCAGGCCGATGAAGCTTTTTCTGAAGCGTGGCATGCAGACTCTGCTTCAGTCCATGGAGAAGGAGTGTTCAACATAAGATCAAAGGTGTATGTCTCTCCTAAGCTATGGTACTTAAGAGTTAATATTATCGAAGCTCAAGATATTATACCGAGTGATAGAAATCGACTTCCTGATGTTTATGTCAAAGCCAGTGTCGGAATGCAAACACTCAACACCAAAATCTGCCCCGTGAAGACCACAAATCCGTTATGGAATGAAGATTTTGTCTTCGTGGTTGCTGAACCATTTGAAGAGCAGCTAGTAATATCAGTGGAAGACCGAGTCCACACGTCAAAAGATGAAGTGATTGGCAAGATCAGCTTACCGATGAACATGTTTGAGAAACGGTTAGACCACCGTCCAGTTCATTCTCGTTGGTTCAATCTTGATAAGTACGGTTCTGGAGTTCTTGAGCCAGACTCAAAAAGGAAGGAACTTAAGTTTTCGAGTAGGATTCACCTACGAATTTGTCTTGAAGGAGGGTACCATGTGATGGACGAATCCACTATGTACATTAGTGACACAAGACCGACGGCTAGACAACTGTGGAAGCAACCGGTGGGAATGTTAGAGATTGGGATTCTCGGAGCAAAAGGGTTAGCACCGATGAAGTTAAAGGACGGTAGAGGAAGCACAGACGCATATTGTGTGGCTAAGTATGGCCAAAAATGGGTGAGAACCAGAACCACTCTTGACTCACTGAATCCTAGGTGGAACGAGCAGTACACATGGGAAGTTTATGATCCTTGTACTGTAATCACTCTTGGAGTTTTCGACAATTCACATCTCGGTTCAGCACAATCATCCGGAACTGGTGTTTCTAGAGATGCAAGAATCGGAAAGGTTAGTTTCTATCTCTGTCTTTAGTTTTAGAGAAGGCCTTAACTTGTTTCTATTGCTTTGTTTTCTTGGAACTGCAGGTTCGAATTCGGTTGTCTACACTAGAGGCTCACAAGATCTATACACATTCATTTCCACTTCTTGTTCTTCAACCACACGGCCTCAAGAAAACTGGTGACCTTCAACTATCTGTCCGCTTTACAACTCTGTCTTTGGCCAACATCATCTACAATTACGGTCACCCGCTTCTCCCCAAAATGCACTACATTTCCCCTTTTACAGTCAACCAAGTGGAAGAATTAAGATACCAAGCCATGAACATCGTTGCAACCCGCCTCGGCCGAGCTGAGCCACCACTTCGAAAAGAGACTGTTGAGTGCATGTTAGATGTAGACTCACACCTATGGAGCATGAGGAGAAGTAAAGCCAACTTCTTTAGAATAATGTCGCTTCTCTCGGGTTACTTCTCTGCCACGAAATGGTTTGATGATGTTTGCAACTGGAGAAATCCAGTTACATCAGTTCTGGTCCATGTCTTGTTCTCCATATTGGTCATGTATCCTGAATTGATTTTACCCACCATGTTTCTATATATGTTCTTTATTGGATTGTGGAACTTCAGGACAAGACCAAGACACCCTCCTCACATGGATATGAAGCTTTCATGGGCCGAGGCTGTAGGTCCTGATGAGCTCGATGAAGAGTTTGACACATTCCCAACGTCTAGGTCGCAAGATTTGGTGCGACTGAGATATGACCGGCTCAGAAGTGTAGCAGGTAGGATACAGACAGTGGTTGGAGACATTGCTGCTCAAGGAGAAAGGATTCAGTCACTTATGAGCTGGCGAGATCCCAGGGCTACAAGTCTTTTCATCTTGTTCTGCTTGGCTGCATCGGTGGTCCTTTACGCAATGCCTTTCAAAGCAATAACATTGGTTGGTGGGCTATACTATCTAAGGCACCCAAAGTTTAGAAGCAAGTTACCTTCTGTGCCTAGTAACTTCTTCAAGCGATTGCCCTCTTGCACAGACAGTCTCCTTTGATGTAAACTTTTTATTATGCTTCACAATAACAATCTTTTTCTCTAATGGCCAATACGAAACCTACTAGTAGAATACTACTATTATGTAAGCAAATTATGTATGAGACCATATGAATAGGCTTGTAACACACAATAAAGAATTACATATGTAAAACACTACATGCATGTGTGTACAAGTTTCAAATAATAAAAACGATGGAGCTATGTCCTCGTTGCCCAACATGCCTGTTATGATCGGATTTTTTCAAATTTGTATACTTTAAAGATTTTACTATATGTTCTATTCGTTTAAACTCAAGAGTCAAGAGTCAAGAGTCAAGATCATCTTCTCCAAAGCATTATCATAAATGATATCGGTTAACTTGGCTTGTCCTACTGTATATATATAGTGGTTTGTACACTTTCTTTGCCAGATCTGTAGAAAGCCAATTAACAACAACAAAATGTGATAAATAAAGAAAAGGGTCAGGCAGAGAGATGAGAAATCTCAACTGAAAAAAGAGTAGGCACCATTTAATATCTTCACACTTATTTACACTTTGGTGGATATGGACCTATCTATTATCTGATAAGTCCACTCTATCTACGTATTGATACACATACATATAACTAGATATATGTCCGGTGTGTGACCATTTATGTATTATTGATCTTCCACCGTCACCAACCATCCACCTTATTTTCATGTGTCCTAAGGAAAACAGATCATACAAAACAGAAAAAATAAACTTACCATTTGGAATTTGGTCGTCAATAGAATATATATATTTTACCTTGAGATAATTGTGATCGTATAACTTGATACACAAACCTAGAATTAAAATAGCATTGAAATAAAAGATTAAAAAGTGGAAGGTGAACCAAATCCCACGTCCCCCAACCGCATACGGACCTAAATAATATAACAATCCAACTATTTTTAAAAATCTTCTTTACTTCAACAGAATGACAAATTAATTAGTAGGGTTTCTATATTATATTTGGCAAACAAAGTTACTATAATACTGTTATATAATCACACATCGCTATTTCATCCACGTCATTTGCCATACGATTAGTACTAACACCAAGTATTATTCTATTACAAGAAAAAGGAAGAACAATTCATGATAACAACTATTTACATGATGTCTTATAATGTTTTGCATATATACTAGTGCTTATGCATTTGGTTATTATTCCATAAGTACTAATTAGTCTACATGAATTCTTTTAAATTTTTAACCAGGTTTCAAGTATAAGTGAATAATGTTTTAGTGGTTTATCACTAATCACTAAACACTATAATTCAATTTTTTTCTCTTTTGTCAAAAAACAAAGGAAAACAAAGAAAATATGGTTAAATAAGATTATGGAGCAAAACAACTACAATAAAAAAATAATTAGAATCATACTATATATCAGAGTGATGATTTATGTTATATATTAACGATTGGTTCATGATATTTGAAAGATTATATATGGTTGAAATTTTGGAATCTCAATATTATTTTTTTATAAAATAATTATATTTGGAGAAAGATTTTTTTTTTTCAAGTATAAGAATTTATATAACTTTATTTGGATACTTGGAGAATTTATATAACTTTTGTTGCTGATATGAAGCCTATTGCGCTTTAGCTGAGAACCTAACCTTCTAGAAGAAGGCCATCATCATGCAAGAGGTGAGTGATTGTATACCAATCGATTTAAAAATTGAAATTCAACAACTCTCTCTTTTTCGTTTTTTCCATCTTTTCAATAATCTATTCACTTTTCATTTCTTCTCAATTTTTTCACCTAACTTACCAAATTTCACAATTCAGACTTTTTTAATTAACATACACCTACGCATACGCCTACACACAGTTACACGCGAAACAATTAATTTTATGTATTATTCTGACATACAAATCACAAACAATGTTATAAAGATACAATAGTAAACGATTAATACTTTAATAGTGTTCTCACGTTCTTTTAAAATATACATGATGATATATTATACTGTTCACTTAAGGGTTCAAATTATTCCCAAAAAAAAAAAGTTTGGTTAAGTCTTGGTTTTCAAGTCTCGAATTAAAAAAATGAATAAGAAGTTGGTTAGAGAAAACCAACCCAAGTCAAGGTTCTAGAAGGCAGATTCTTTTATTCAAATATTTTATCATTATATGAAAGTGGTTCTTGTTGTGTAGTGTGATATATACACATATATTAAAGAAACATGAGCATTAGCACAAATATTTTAAACATGAAGTGCTTTTGTCATTTGAGAGAGATTTTAAAACCAAAGCATATTACATTTTATATAATTTTACCCTTGCCCACAGATATATAATTAGTTATCTGATATAATATGGTTTGTTTAGGGAGTGATTGCATTAGGGTTAAGATCTACCATATTATAATAAAAACTAGTATATGTTAACCCAATGCAGTGTGTATATTATTATAGAGAAGAGAGACTGTTGACCAGTAGAAACAACATTAGCCTATGGTTGACCTGCACTTGTCCAAAATCACTCATTAACTTTACCACCTACCTCCACAACTTAAACTCCCTTCATTATTGAATCCTACCAAATTGTTTTAAGAATCTCCTCCTTGGGCCAATATCAGGAGGTAAAAGTCATTTCACAAACATTCAGTTTTACTGTTTAAGTTCTCTGTGTGGTAATTAACTGTTTCCTTTTATATTACACACTTGATATCACACCATGCAAAAAATTGTGAACTACCGAATATTGTACTGTGTCGGTTGAAATTAAAGATCGTTTTGTCAACATTAAATATACATAGTAGACTTGACAAGACGATCAATACCTTGAAAAAATTTGAGGGGAGAAAACAAAAAGGTACCATAGAAAACGTTGGGTAAAACCATTTTGTTTGAAATTATTTTAGAGTTTGTATACAATAAAAATTTACCGTTTGAGTTATTATATTATTAAAAATTATAAGAACGATTACATGGACGGTTAGATAAATATTTTGTTTGTATGGGATAAAAAACAAATGGTTGTGATGTTTTTTTAAAGAAAATTAAAGAAACGTCTAAAAAGACCATGATGCCATATATGTCAAGCTTGTCACTTATTGTAGCAAAACGAAAGGCCACCATACACTACTCATTCAAATCCATCCCACCAACTCACATCTAGAAGCAATTATAAGTTCAACTCTCTCTCTCCCTCTCTCTTTCCTACTCTATCATCTAGAAGCACTTGTATAAATATATATAGATGTATATGTGTGTATATATCAATCTCTAGCTTTAAGTCAAAATCCTATATAAACTATACACCAAAGCCTTTGAACCTTCAACCAAACCCAAAATCCAAGTGTCCCACCAAATGCTTCAATCCTCTTTCCACTCACACAAAAAAACAACTTAATCCCTTTATACCCTTTTAGCCAAAACCCTCACTAAAAGCCAATCCCACAATATTAATTATCTTATATATAAAAACTAACAAAAACACACTTGATCATTCATACCTGATCTTTATATATATAAGTTTTTCATTCATATATCAATCAGGAAACAAGATCTTAACCACAAACAATAAACACAAAAGTATGGGAAGATCACCTTGTTGTGAGAAAGCTCACACAAACAAAGGAGCTTGGACTAAAGAAGAAGATGAGAGACTCATAGCTTACATCAAAGCTCATGGTGAAGGTTGCTGGAGATCTCTTCCTAAAGCCGCCGGGCTTCTCCGCTGTGGCAAAAGCTGCCGTCTCCGGTGGATCAACTATCTCCGACCTGATCTTAAGCGTGGAAACTTCACTGAGGAAGAGGATGAGCTCATCATCAAGCTACATAGCCTTCTTGGCAATAAGTGAGTATATTTCCCTCTAGCTAATGATCCGACATATAAGCTTATAGGTTTAGACTAGTCACATGTTGATCTTGAGACTTCATTAGTTTTGTCTTTATTTTATACCAAACAAAACACAAAAGAGTTTGGATCTCTAAACTAGATTGTTTGGTTTATGATTTGATAGATGGTCGCTTATTGCTGGGAGATTACCTGGAAGAACAGATAACGAAATAAAGAACTATTGGAACACACATATAAGAAGGAAGCTTATAAACAGAGGGATTGATCCAACAACTCATAGACCAATTCAAGAATCATCAACTTCACAAGATTCTAAACCTATGACACAACAACTCGAACCAATCACGAGTAACACCATTAATATCTCCTTCACTTCTACCTCTCCTACTCCAAAGGTCGAGTCCTTCCAAGAAAGTATAGGCTTCAAAGGAAACACAGAGAAAATCTCAATGCTTACGTTCAAAGAGGAAAAAGATGAGTGTCCAGTTGAAGAAAAGTTCCCTGATTTGAATCTTGAGCTCAGGATAAGTCTCCCTGATGTTGTTGATAGACGTGTGGGAGAAGGTAGGTCTACAACGCCACGTTGTTTCACGTGCAGCTTGGGGATGTTAAACGGCATGGAGTGTAGATGTGGAAGGATGAGATGTGATGTAGTTGGAGGGAGCAGTGGAAGTGGCAAGGGGAGTGACATGAGCAATGGATTTGATTTCTTAGGGTTGGCTAAGAAAGAGACCACTTCTCTCTTGGGGTTTCGAAGCTTGGAGATGAAATAATGTCACAAAATTATTTAGGCGTATAACTGTACAAACCTTTTTTTTTTGCCTAGAGAAATTGAAGGTATATCTTCATTGAATTTGTTGAGAGATTTTATTGTTGAATTATATAAAATAGAACATATTTTTCTCAGTCAATATGTTTAATTACCTACAAAGAAAAGATCTAGAAATATTATGAATGATCATCAGAGTTTCTTTAGAAAAATCAAGTAGACTTTTATTTTAGTTTTTTAGTTTAGATGTGTTTATATGGTTGAGATTAGATCATAATACCAACTATAGATCAGTCTGTATTTATGATGAGAATATTTAAAACCATATAATATGAATTGTAAGATAAATTTATAATATATATAGTTGAGATTAGTTCATGTAGTAGTAGGTTATTGGTAGCCCCAAAAAACTCATTATCAAATGTTGGAGATAAGCCAAATAAGGAGAGAAAGGATTATTAGTAACATGGCAAGATTCTTCATCACATAATACTTAGATTATATCTTGTTAACCTCTCTAATTAAAGTTCCTAACAAGAACATGAAAAATAAAGTATAATCCAAATGATTCATGACAGGTTGAGAGTGAGGTTTGTAGCTAATTTGGCACGAGTAGATAAGTTGTAAAAGAGGAGGTAGGAGAAAAATTAATGTTAGTATAGAAGAAAATAAAATTAGAAAAAAAAAACCCATAAATGAAGGAAGCAACAACCAATGGACCCTTTCTTCTACCAAACTCTATTTATTTCTCACTACCCATCTCCTTACCAACCTATATACCAACCTTTCCTCATCCTTTTGTCCACTTCTGGTCCACATATACATACATACATACATACATACATACATACATACATACATACATACATACATTCATATAATATTCACATGCATGCATATAATACACACATGCATACATGCATATCCAAAAACGTATAGGAGTTTCATTGAATGTAGCCACATGCTTGAAATTAGAAAAGAGTCACTCGTAACGTAAATCATTGTTGTTAATAAAACTGGTTCGTTCATTGTTCTCCTCTCAAAAACTACAACTATATATCAATGTCAAATCCCACTAATAATTGATACTTCTTAGTTTCCCTTATAATTGTTCAGTGCGTGATAAGTTGTTGACACTACATGTAACCATATTTTCTAAAGAATTAAAACGGATAACCGATTACTCACCAATCTGTAGTTAATACTTTGGTGATAAAGTCTTAGGCACCGAATCCATTTCTCCTACAGAACAGAAGAAACATAAATGTTGTGTTAAAATATGACCAATTCGTTATATATACTCTTTTGGTGTATAAGTCAAATATTGTTGTGATCTCAGCCTTTATAGAATCTCTTCAAAAAATTGTATAAGATTGCCAACCAATATTTAAATTACAAGTAGCCATGTAACTAAGAAGTTCTAAATCTATATCAGCATATTACTCAAACCCAAAACCAGACATGTTATAAGGTCACGTCTCAAACAATTATTCGAATCAGCGATTTATAAATTTTGTCCGAGATTTTAAAATATTGTCTTTGCTTATAACTTAAATATTTTCTTAGATTTTGAATATCTAGACATTGAGTTTTAGTTGATTGATAACATTAGGAAGTTAGGAATTATCAATAATTTACATTTTTGGTAGGATATTTAGGAAATGAAAGAGATGGGAGAGAGGAGTGGTGAGAAGTGAGGATAAGGAAAAAGGGGTAAAGGACAAAAGATGACCACACAAGTGAAGAAGACAGATGCACCTGCCTCCTCCTTCTTCTTTCTCAATAGCCTTATTTATTAGTTTTTTATTTATTTTTAAATCTAATTTGCTCCATATATTTTTATATATAATATGACTTTTTCAAAGGTGTTAGGTAGATTCAATAGAAGCTTCTATCAGTGTTTTAAAATGTTATAGTTGAGACTCTCTTTTTGTCTTTCCCTATCTTGCTCTAAAAGGGAAGAAAGAAAATTTTGTAACTTAAATTCCCAAAAGAAAAAGTCGAAAGCCATAGTTCTTGTTCCTCCACTTGACATAGTTCATTTCATATGCTAAAGTTTAGGTGTTCATCTTGTGTATTGTAGTCTTACATATGAGAAAATGATCAAATTGGATTTGCAGGCAATTAGCAAACTGATTTGCGGACGTTTAATGTTTAGATGTTTAGAATATATTACAACAAGTGATCAGAACAAAGGAATCAAGTACTAGCAAAATGCACATAACTAAACTTGAATAATTTTACTTGTAGCATGATAGATTATTGAAAATGAAATGTATATATATGGTTTTATGTTAAAAAGTACAATTAACTTCTTAGATATAACATCAAACACTTACAAATTCTTAAGATAAATAATATTCTAGGAAACTAATAGGATGTATGATGATAAATTGACTCGATATATATGTCAAAATAAATTAAAGAAAAATATCGCATGATTAAAAAATTCCAATTAAGTCTAAAGTACAAACATAAAATTCAATCTAAACAAAAAAAACAGAGAGTCACATGAATTGTGCTATGTAACCACCATGTACAATTGCTAAAAAGTAAAAAAACGTTATTGTGATTAACTCAAAGGTTCAAAAGCATATACTGACATTTGACACCTAAAAAAATAATGATTTTCTTAATGGGCCGATGGGCTCGTTTAAGTATAGAAATGGCCGGGCCGGGTCAGGTCAAATCCTGCGTCGTCTTCGTCTTCTACAGCGTTTGTTCTGGAGGGAAGATCAACAAAAAGAGGGTTTTGCTAGGGTTCAATCGAATTTGAGCAGAATCCAAATTGACTCGTTGATGTCTCTCGTCCACGATTCTACACCAATTTCGCAATCAGGTTGGTTCGTATCTCTCCCCAATTTCAAATTGATGTCTCTTTACTTACTGACTCTGCTCTTTACTCAGCAGTGACAATGGCTGAACCAAATCAACTCACGCAACATCTCGAAACTTTTGTGGACATTACTTGTTCTCCTACTCACCAGGTACTTGTGTAAAAACTAAACCCACCACCCAAATTGATCGATTGTGTATCTTACTCTAGCTTTGATTTGTAATTTCTTAGGCTGCTAGTTTGAAGGCGATTGCTTCTTCCGTGGAAAATGGTAGCTTGTCTCTGCAACAATTGGTAACGCTTTTCATCATTTGCCATTGCCTCTGATGTTGTGTTTGCCAATTTATTTACAAATTTCTTTTGAGTGTAGGTTATAGAGATGGACATGTATTTGACCACAACTGATGTTGTTGTCCGTGCACGGGGTATTCTCCTGCTTGCGGAGATCCTAAACGTTCTTCAAACAAAGCCATTGGACAATGCAGTTGTCCATACTCTCGCTGCTTTCCTTACCCAAAAACTGGTGAGTTTATACTTCAGCTGTGTGTAGTGAGTGTACTTCTCATTAGATACAAACTATGATGTTAGATTTGTTTCAGACTGATTGGAGAGCGCTACGTGGGACACTTGTTGGTTGCTTGGCCCTGCTGAGGAGGAAAAACACAACAGCCGGTGTGGTCACTGCTATCGATGCTCAAGCTATGGCAAGGTCATTTACAAAGGAGGTGCTAGTGCAGTCGTTAGCACTGCACGAACGCAAGGTTATCAGTCATTTACTATTAGTTTTCCGTCTAGAGTTTAGGGGATTAGGGTTCTTCACTGGATGTTTTGTTTGTTCTTGAATTGTTATTTCATCTTGACTTTGCAGCTCTGTTTTGAGCTTCTCGAATGCCTTCTACTCCATTACTCCGAAGCAATTGTGCCTATGGTATGTTTATCCCCTCTCTACCTGCCTACATACACCTAGTTCAGGATTATAAAAATTTAACCGAGTATATGAGGTACATTTTCTTGCGAATCTATTTGTGCCAACTGGTTGGAAGGCAAATAATTGTTATTTACGTACGTAACATAGAAAGCTTCATGTTTAGGTTATTCAATTATCTTAACTTGATTAGTCATTATAAACAAAATACATAGTATTCTGCTTTTATATTCTTCTGAGTTTATATTCACCGAGGGCCTTTCATTCTATTTACTAAATGCCATTTTCTAGGGAGATATTCTTTTTTATGCTGTATGCGAAGCTATTGATGGAGAAAAAGACCCTCAATGCTTAATGGTAGCATTTCATATAACAGAGCTTTTGGCTCAATTGTTCCCTAGTCCATCCGGTCCAGTTGCTTCTTATGCATCCGATCTTTTTGGTCTTATTGGCTGCTACTTTCCACTTCATTTTACACATGTGAGTTTAAAGCCTTTCTGTTATGTGATTTGTGGATGGGTTTCTCTTTCTTGATTTGACTGAACTATTTAGTGTTCCTTTTTGGCGGTTTAGACAAAGGATGATGAAGCTGGTATGAGAAGAGAGGACCTTTCAAGGGGTCTATTGGTAAGTATTTTCTCATTATTTACGATGTTCATAAAATTTGCGCAATCGTATTATGGCTTAAGAATTTAGGTTCTCCCCTTAGAAAGTTGTGTCGAGATTTGACAGAATATATAACATTGCAGCTCATTTCCGTTTTCTGAAACTGTAGGGTGAAGCATGTTGACTGACTTTTGTTATTGTTATTTTTTTTTTTCTGGGACACTTAATCCTGTCTAGCTATTTTTTTTTAGTTTTAAGTCTTGTGCATCTAATTCTTTGTATAGATGAAGGGTTTTAGGTTTTGTAAAAATAGGAGAATTATTATATATTATCTTTTTGCATAAATGTATAATATTACATTGAATTTGCAGCTGGCATTCTCATCCTCGCCTTTTTTTGAACCATATGCCATTCCACTGCTTCTTGAAAAGCTTTCTTCTTCACTACCAGTCGCAAAGGTCTGTTTAACATGTAATTTTCTGTTCTGATTAATCTAGCTTTTCTGCCAGTCTGTATATTGTAAAAGTTTAGTTATTTTTGTTCCACTTGAATCTGTTTAGGTTGACTCTTTGAAATGCCTGAAAGAGTGCACCACAAAATATGGAGTAAACAGAATGGAAAGGCATTATGGAAATCTTTGGTCGGCTCTAAAAGGTGTATTTTTTTCTTCCGGTGGGACACAGTTATCCTTCGATCTAGAATCTTTCCCTAGTCCTGGAGTTGAAATGAATGAGATGAATAGGGAAGCTGTTAATCTTCTCCAGACACTTGTTAAGCAAGATGTCTCGTTTTTAAGTTTCGTTGTTGAAGATATAGATATAAACACAGCCTTTGACACCTTCTCTAGACACTCTCAGTATAAAAAAATGTCTGACACAAGCAACCTGGAATCTCCTGTCATCAGTCAGATACTATCTGTGTCTGCCAAGGCTTCGGTTCAGTCGTGCAATATAATCTTTAAAACCTTCTTCCCCCGCCTTATGAATACTCTAGGGATTTTAGAGAAATCTTCAACTGGTGATCTTGTTCATAACGAAAACGCCAGAGTCTCTACCAGACTCTACCATGGTGGTCTTCATCTTTGCATCGAACTTCTTACAGCATCGAAGGATCTTACCCTGGATATCGAGGGATTTTCTTCAACACCGGGTTGCCAGGAGGAATCATGGTGCTCTTTGGTAAAAAAATTCTCAATTTCATTGATCCAGGTGTTCATTTCTGCAATACACAGCTCTAGTGACGATTGTGTTGCCGATGTATATCTTGGAGGTGATTGCATGTGCTTACTTTACAGATATGTTCCATCTTAATGTTCTCGCCGTGACTATAATGTTCTCTTTTCTTTTCTAGCTAAGGGCTTGCTGACTATGGGTATGTTCTGGGGCGGCGGTTCTCCAGTATCCAGATCTGAATTTGAGAAGATTTTGATGACCTTAACTTCAGTCATCACAGCCAAGAATGGCAAAACAATATTGTGGGAACTTGCATTGAAAGCGCTGGTCTGCATTGGCTCATTTATTGATCGGTATCGTGAGAGTGACAAGGCTATGAGCTACATGAATATAGTTGTCGAAAATTTGGTCTCACTGGCCTGCTCTTGTCATTGTGGTCTTCCATATCCGATGATATTAGAAGCAGCTTCAGAAGTCTGCTCCACTGGGCCAAAGTATGTGGAGAACATGGTTCAAAGATTTGAAGAAGCTTTATGCTCCAGTTTGTCTGAATTCTATGTATGTTAGATCTTAAAGTTACCATTTATATTGGAGCTAACAGTTTCTATTTTCAGCTCGATGTTAAGAAGTTAACATGTTTCTATTTCAAACAAGCAAGGGGCTGCGAGCTTCCTTGTATCTAACTCTATTTGTAAATACTTGACAGGTCAATGGAAATATCAAGTCAATCGAATATTGTTCTCACCTCCTGGAGTGTCTCACCAATAAATTGCTTCCACGGTACCCAGACTTTTCTTGGATTTCATATATCTCATTGATAAACTAGCTTTGAACGCTTAGTTGTTTGTACAAAGCCAACTATCCTTGATGAAACAACCTGTTGATTGCATTGCTTGTTGGT
Source organism: Aurinia saxatilis (assembly GCA_900406295.1). Classification (NCBI taxonomy): domain Eukaryota; kingdom Viridiplantae; phylum Streptophyta; class Magnoliopsida; order Brassicales; family Brassicaceae; genus Aurinia; species Aurinia saxatilis. The sequence continues at coordinate 25,160 of OVAP01000726.1, forward strand.
ATGAGTGAGTCTATATAATGTACTTCCGTAGAGTATCTAGTTATCTCCGCTAAGGTTCAATATTTGTTATCCACCATCGTCAGTTCCTCCAAACTCTAAAAAATCTGTCAATATATTATAATAATAGGCATACATAAATAACTATATGTATCTGTCATGAAGCCAATGGGGAGAATGTTTATAAAAGAAAGATATAAGAGAGGGACCAGGTACTTAAGGCGGGTATAGTAGAGATTTACTTGGAAACCAACTAGCCAGGCAATACATGAACGCCTTTTCAATTATGTTCTCACAATGTAGAGATGGTAACTGTTTTTTTACTTTGTGAGAGGCGAAAAGATAAGAACTATACTTACATGCATAGTAGAGATGATAACTGTTATTACTTTACAATAATGTGATCTTGAAACTTGAAAACTTTTGTAGTACATCCATGCGTATGGCTTCACTGTTTTCTATCTGATTTGAGATTCTCTCTCTATACCTTCTTCTGCCACAACCAATTTTTTTCATTCCCCTTTGCATTTTAATTTGTACCAGTTCTTCTGACTCATGGTATTTGTTTTGAGTTCACATAGTGTGGCTGACATAGATGGTCTGGAGAAAATCTTGGTGCATTTCGCTATCAGGATGTGGAATCAAATTAAAACCTCTGAAGCTCCCAGTTGTGCTTTCTATGGTGGGGTATGTGCTCGGTTGAACTTTGTGCCCATTGTTTCTCTTCAAAATCGATTTGATTTATCTATTGTAGACGTTATGAAATTTAATTGCTCTTCTACTACAGGAATTTGTTGAGGCAGCAATGGCAACAATGAGGCAAATTGTAGGAATTGCTTTGGTAGATTCACAGAACAGTATAATCAAAGCAGCTTATAATGTGATCTCATCAAGCAAGCTTCCAGCTATGGAGTCAATTCCTTTGACCTTTGTTGCATTAGAGGGTCTACAACGTGACCTCTCTGCTACGGATGAGTTGATTGTTTCATTATTTGCATCTGTTATCATAGCTGCATCTCCTGCGGCATCCATACCAGATGTGAAATCACTTATACATCTGTTTTTGGTATCCTTCCTTAAGGGTTATCTCCCTGCAGCTCAAGCTTTGGGTTCAATGGTTAACAAATTGGGCTCTGGTTCTAGTGGAACAAATATCACTAGCGGTTGTTCCTTGGGAGAAGTATGTGATTTAATATTTCACGCAGCTTTTGCATCTGGAGAAAAGATTTCTTCTGATGGATCTGATGAACATACACAAGGAAGTGAGACAAACTTGTCACAATTATGTTTAGGTGTCTGTGGTTCCCTGGACCTTCAAATACGTGCTATCACAGGACTAGCATGGATTGGGAAAGGTTTACTCATGCGGGGTGATAAGAGAATTAAGGAATTAACTCTGATACTAGTGGAGTGCTTAAAATCCACTAACTCCTCCGGGCAGGGTCTGGATCCTTCTGCCATGAAACATGCAGCAGATGCATTCCTTATACTAATGTCTGATTCAGGAGTGTGTCTGAACAGAAAATGCCACGCAGTTATACGGCCACTCTATAAGCAGCGATTTTTCTCTATGACAGTTCCCATTTTGGAGTCCTTGATTAGGAATTCCCAGGCTACATTCTCAAGGTAGACATATATATAATTACTTCTATACATCTTAAAGGTTCTGAATTGCCTCTAAGTCAACTTGTGTGAAACATACAAGCATTTTGTAGTCATAGTTTGTTTCTGAAACAGTTAGATCTGATTGTATCACCAGCATATTCTACTACTCTTGCGTAGGATGGATCTTACTCATTAGTATCTATCATGTTCTTCTGTTGTGCTCTGTCATCTAGCTTTTTCTTCACCATGCACTCCTTCTATGTCATTTTCCTAGAAAGGATGCAACTGCACCCAGATGAATTTTTCAGTGCCCCTCGCCGGAACAGTGATCATCTTGAAGATTGCTAGTTTAATTTGGGTTAGGTCCAGCCATAAACTCATAATAGTTTAGGCTTTTTTGTTTTTGTAACAAGTTTCAAGTACCCATCATAGATAGGCAAGTTAACGTTTATTGTGACTACCCATTCTAGATTCCCAGCTGACTAGTTTCTTCGTGGTTTCAGAAAAATGTTGCATGTTGCCCTCGCTCATGTTATATCCAATGTCCCGGTGACAGTCATACTGGACAATACCAAACAGGTGAATATCAAGATAGATTTTGTATTATGCCTTTATAACAGTCTCTTAGAAGATCTTGGTCTATGCAGCTACACCCGATGATACTGGAAGGCTTATCTGTCTTAAGCCACGACCCTGTGGATAAAGAAGCTCTTTTCAGTCTTTTACTAGTATTATCTGGAACGCTTACTGATATTAAAGGTAAGAAAAGTTAGTTGCGCCAACACATAACAAAGATGATAATGATATTATCCATGATCAGATGGATGAGTCAACTCCGCGGTTGTATTTTCTCAGAAAGGCATTTCATGTTCATTTCTTCTCGAGAGCCATTTGTTGTTATTGCGTATTAACCGCTTGCTCTGTTTGTAGGGCAAGAATCCGCCAGTGATAATGCACATATAATCATTGAAGGCCTGGTCAAACTTACATCATATCCACATCTAGTGGTAACAAGTCATTATCTGTAGTAGTGTATTCCAATGGCATTGATTCTTAGATAAGATTTTTGCATTTGAAAATGATACACAGGTTGTTAGGGAGACAGCAATTCAGTGTTTTATTGCCCTGTTGGAATTGCCGCATAGAAGAGTTTATCCGTTCAGAAGAGAGGTTAGTGTAAAAAATTAAAATGTCGGTTCTATCACATAAGAGTAAGAAATGTGTCATGACTTTGAGATTTCACTTAAGGTTTTACAAGCGGTAGCAAAGGCACTCGATGATCCAAAAAGGAGAGTTCGGCAAGAAGCGATTAAATGCAGGCAGGCTTGGTTAGTTACGTTGAATTGATCCATAGGCTATTTTATGACTTATAGTTGCGGTTTTCAGTCACTATCACATGAAATGATCTTTGATACAGGTCGGCAGTTACATCTAGTTGAATTCAGAGACTAAGGAAGCAATGCAGTATCTTAACCATATTTTTTTGGTAGAGTTTGTTTCTTACTGACACTGGCTCTTTTGTACACTAGTCTTTTTGTTTTGTTGTAATGTTAAATTAATACCACCAAAAATACTTATTTACAGGAAATTCTTTATCTAGAAAAATCGCCAATGATTAAAACCATCTGCGATGATTTTTAGTTTTGAGAAACCATCTCGTCCATCATTTTTTGTATTGAAACAATTAGAAGGTCTCGCAACACTCTCCATGGGAAAGTACAAAATTAATGGGCCTTTTTGTTCAGAAATTAAAACAAACGGGCCTTTGTATATATTATAAATCATGTATTCAATCAGCCCAAAAAAGTTAAAACGGCCGCTTCACGCGAGAAAAAAAGGTCCAACGCGCGTAGTGGAAAAATATTCACACGCGCACCAAAAGCGCGTGTAGAGCGTGAGCCACAAATCTGCATACTATAACCTACGCTTTTTGGGCCTTTTCACATAATTCTAAGAGTTAAGGGACGATAACTCATGGACTGACATGCGTTTCGTTTTCCTCATCTTGCTGAGCCTATTATGGCCCAAAAGGTTGGCCCAATAACTCTATTCAGAACCCCACGATATAACCATATGGTTTTCCCACGCGCACCATTGGCGCGTTGAGCGCGTGTAGCTCAAATCCGTAGGTTATAGTCCACGAATTTTGGCCTTTTCACTTCATTTCTTAATTGTCTGGCCCAAACGCGCGTGGGCGGCCTTTTTTTCTTTTCTCCAATTTATTTTTTATTGTAGCTATGCGGCCCACAGTAATTTAATAACAATATATGATTTTGGGCTATGGACTAGGCTTCGTCAAAGTCCAAATAATTATATTTTGTCCATTTCGAGAATGTTACCATCTTATCTTTCTCTGTTTCACGTTTAAACTTGAGATATGAGTCTCGAGTCTCTCTAGCTTGTCCTTGATTCCCAATTATTCTCCATGCTTCTTGATTCCTAAGCTATATACTCAAATGTAGGCATGGTTAACACGCTTGGGGCAGAGCTGCTTTGGTTTTACGAATGATGAGGAAGCTACTAGAATTGAGAGGGTTGCTTTTGTGATGGTAAAGAATGATGTGGACACAGCGAAAATGAGAGATCAAGGCGGAGTGGAGAGTTTTTCTGTCACACAGAGTATTTTGGATATGGTTAGAGATATGAAAAAAAAACAAGTTCAGGAATCCCTCAATTCATGGGTTAATACACATGAATTTGGACACCGTTAGAGACCATAAAAAAACAAGTCAAAGAATCTTCATATTTATGGGTTAATACAAATGAAAGTTGAGTTTTTTTTCTCAAATTACAAAATTGTATAAATACCTTATTATTTTGGACACCGTAAGCGATCATCTAAACAATACATGAAATTATTAAATTTGTGGGTTAATACACACGATACTTGAGGATTTTTCCAAAATTACCAAATAATATAAATGACATAATATTTTGGATACGATTGGAGATTCAAAATACAAGTCCTAGAATCACTCAATTCGTGGGTTACTACACATTAATTTGGACACCGTTTGAGATCATAAAAAAACAAGTCAAAGAATCTACCAATTTGTGGGTTAATACACATGAAAGTTGAGTATTTTTTTCTCAAATTACCAAATGGTATAAATACCTTAGAATTTTGAACACCGTAAAAGATCGTCTAAAATACCGGAAATCCTAAAATTTGTGGGTTAATAGACACGATACTTGAGTATTCTTCCAAAATAACCAAATGATATAAATGACTTAATATTTTGGTTACAGTTAGAAATCTGAAAAAAAAACAATTCCAAGAATCCCCCAATTCGTGGGTTAATAGTAATACACATGAATTTGGACACCATTAGAGATCATAAAAAAACAAGTCAAAGAATCTTCCAATCTGTGCGTTAATACACATGAAAGTTCAGTATTTTTTCTCAAATTACCAAATGATATAAATACCATAATTAATCTTTTTGACACCATAAGAGATCATCTAAAAAATACCGGAAATCCTTAAATGTGTGGGTTAATACACACTATATTTGAGTATTTTTCTAAAATTACCAAATGATATAAATTATGTAATATTTTGGATACGGTTAGAGATCTAAAAAAAACAAGTCCAAGAATTCTTCATTTCGTGGAGTAATATACATGAATTTGGACACCATTAGAGATCATAAAAAACAAGTAAAAGATTCTTNTATAAATTATTTAATATTTTGGATACGGTTAGAGATCTAAAAAAAACAAGTACAAGAAATCTTCATTTCGTGGAGTAATACACATGAATTTAGACACCATTAGAGATCATAAAAAATAAGTAAAAGATTCTTCCAATATGTGTGTTAATACACATGAAAGTTGAGTATTTTTCTCAAATTACTAAATG